>RQTK01000686.1:94583-108535 GCA_003991915.1 Elysia chlorotica | reverse complement strand
ATCATCATCATCATCATCATCATCATCATCATCATCATCATCATCATCATCATCATCATCATCATCATCATCATCATCATCATCATCATCATCATCATCATCATCATCATCGTCATCATCATCATCATCATAATCAGTATCATTATCATCATCATCTCAAAAACACAATAGCTTATTTTTACTCTATTTCATTCTTGCAAACCCAACCGACAATTCACTAGACGTGGAATGCTTTATGCTTTATGCTTTATACTTTATGCTCATAATCCTCCATGCGTCTTCGTGTATATCAATATCTAGTCCTACCATAAGAAAGATACATGCTTTAAGCTTGACAATGGTCTCAATGAACTGAGTGGGTTTGTTTTATTGCTCTTTGCTCTATAGCCTCACTGGTTAATCTGGGCATAGAAATGAAGCACTGAATACGCTTGATGTAAGAAATACAAAAACCAGGATTACTGTTGTATGTTAAAACAATGATTGAAGAGTATATATTATACATTGCAAGGCCTCTCACAGCTGCTACTGGGGTTGACGACTCCATGGGTCTAAAGTACAACGGTGTGGTAAACTTGCGACTCGGCTTAAGATGTAAGAATAAGAGAGCTTACGACGATTTGTAAGCTACTGCGACGTTGTACTTACGACGGCATATAGAAATCTAGATCTACATTTTTTAGTACCCGGCTTTTTTCTCTCAACGACCCATAACTATGATCTGTTGTTGTTGTTTTGTTTTTTTTACCACGGATACATGAATTGAAAAAATAGCATCAAATATCTGAATTGATATATGTATCGATTTTATTATCTAGTGTGATCGTCAATTTACACTTTTAACACAGGTACTCGTACACAAAGTTTAGTTGTGGAATGCTTTATGCTCGCCCGTCTCAATATTAATAATGTGAGATCACAGAGAGTTACGTAACGTTGTTAGAAATCCTCAACTCTTAATTAATTTATGTTCAACGTAGTTCATAATTTATGTTCAACGTAGTTCATAAAGCAAGGGGAGTGAGTATTGTTCCATTATGCGGCTCATTCGTTTCTTTCAAAGAGAATAACAAGTTTACAAATTTCTACTGGATTTTTTTTAATGACAAACAGTTTAATTCGATACTCGATTCAAAATTGATACTGCCGTGTCATTAAACTGACATCTGGATATAGTTTCATGCTTAGTTCAATTTAGAAACACCCAAACACACACTTTAAACCTAACAATTCCTCACCTTATGGGTATGTCTCGGCTCAAACCATACGTGTGCATATACCGGGTATCTGTATAGTATTTCTCCCTTTGTGCTAACTAGATACAAAGTACAGGTACCTGGATACAGTTTCATACTCGGTTCAAAATCCAGGTTTCTGGATAAAGTGTCATACTTTGAACAAACCAAATACATATTATAACAGGATACAGTTTCATATTCGGTTCAAACTAGATATATTTATCCGGTTTGTGTTAAACTCGATACATCTAACGGGTGTTAAAGTTCCATAATTGGTTCAATTTAAATACATCTAGCAAGTATATGCTTACAGTTTTAGAATCGGTTTAAACAACATGCATGTACATCTATGGAATATCTGGATGAAATTTCATAATCCTCTCTAACTAGATACATCTAACGCTTAACGGATACAGTTTTACATTGTATATCCGGTTCAAACTATACAAAAAGACATCTAAGGATTTCTGAATCGATTCAAACTAACACATCTTATATGTGTTGCACAGTTTCAAAATCGGTTCAAACTTTATATAGATACATCTATTGGATTTCTGGATACAGTTTCAGAATCGTTTCAATTTAAATAGGCTACGCATTTATTATACCGGTTCTTTTGTGATTATGCTGGCTTATTCGAACCGTCCCTGAACCTCTGGAAGATCAATGAGTCAATCCCCAGGGTCACAGATGTTACCATATCCAGTTTCCTGCTCCCACAGTCCCCTCCCCTCCTGGGCTACCATTCCAAACTAAACAAAGAGAAATAAATACATGTGCCCACAGACACAAGATGAGTTTACCACTTTCCACTCATAGTCGCACATTCTCATATCTAGTTTACACAATATATGCCTTGCGGCCCACACGGCGATGACGGATTACGTAATCGCGCTCCTAATTCATGGGGTTTCCTGATCGCTCATTGGCTCCCCAAGTCTTAGATAAAGCTATGATTGGACATCAGTGCAAACTCCCGAATGCGCCGTCTCTGTTTCCCTATGGCCCCGTTTCGCAAATCCTCTAGTCACTCTTACTGAGTGACAGCTGAGCCAGATGGTAGAATAAAACTAGATACAATACTCACAGCCTTTTAATATGTTTACATCTCGGTCCTCGCTTTTTTTACCCCACCATTTTTTTAAGTAAACTATGTTACTATTCTCTGCGTGTGTTAGTTGAGCTAATGTGGAGAGTATCGTTTTGATGGATACAGTTTTAGTTTAAAATTAATGTTTGAAAAATGTGCCCTGTCCACGTTGGAAGGTTTCTGAAGAATATTGCATTATGTTCCTTTGAAATAACTGGAACTGTTCTGTTGGTGCTTATTGCAATTTTTATTATCCATTATTGTTTCGTTTAACTGTTGTGGATTTTGATTGACGCAACTGTGGAATTGATTTTCATCAACATAAGATTTCAGTAAGTTAAGAATTCTTTCTTGATCTAGATCTAAAATTAGATCTTAAGAGATTGCCTCAAGAATAGTGTATGTCTGTTCTTAAGAGTAATGTTGTATTTAAACAAACATCCATACATTCAGACTCAATAACTATCATTAGACCCCTTACTAACAGCTGGTGATCAATATCTTGTGATAGATTCATTTGATCCTTATGTGCTTTCTTTTCTTTTCTTTTTTTTCTTTTTGGTCCATGTTAAAAGACTTCACTACGGTACCATGAGTTATTTGAATTTCTTAAATTCCAGTCTTGTTTTTGTTCTTTTCAATATTTCTTTTCTTTCTTTCTTTTTGGTCTATGTTAAAAAACTTAGAGGTTTGTATTGGAAAACGTGGCTACTAAAATTATGGAGCACCTTGAATTATTTTTATTTCTGAAATTCCAGTCTTTTTTTTTTCAATATGTTTTTATATTGAAGTTTTCATTGCATTATATTGTAACATATAATATTGGAATAAATTTATAGTCTTTTTGTTAAACATATTTTTGTAAACACAGTCATATAAGAAACCTTTCCACTACTACAGTAATTTTTTGTTTTGTTTTTTTAACTACGACATTTCTTTCATGTCGACCCTGCCATATATTTAGTACGACGTTTTCCTTGTTGCACTGTACTCCAGTTGATGCCCTGTGTCAATCAATATTTCGATCTGTGTATCTATCGATCTATTTATCATTCTATCTATCTCTCCATTTTTAAACCACCCATCAGTATATTCTTCTGTCTGCCTTTCTCTGTCTCTCTATATCTATCCCACCTCTCTCTCTCTCTCTCTCTCTCTCTCTCTCTCTCTCTCTTCATCTCTCGCCTTCTTCCCTTCCGATACTTGTAACTAGGCTAACATAAAAACATATTTTTATAAGCGTAATGATCGTTAATATATATTATTTGGAAACTTTAGTCTCCTCTAAGCCCCTCCTCTTCCTTTTTTAACATTCTACTTAATATCGTTTATCTACCTCTAACTAAGCTTCTTATCTGGGAGGTTTTCTTGTATGTTTTCTGCGCTTCTTGTCTATTGTGTTCAACAAAGAGGGTAGTAAGTGCATCGTAGTAGTAGCTCATAAATCGTCTTAAGCCTTCTTATTGGCTAATCTTAAGACCAGTCTTAAGCCTACGACGACGTTACACTTACTAACCAGAGGATCCCGACTACCTTGCTATCTCTAGGCAAAATGTCTGTTACGCTAAAACAGTATGGAAATTATGTTCTCGAACCTGTGACTGGTTGAGACCGGAGTCTTAGTATCCCCGCACTGTCTATATATAGCAGATCGCAAAATTAGTCTTGGGACCCATCCACTATATGTAATTGCTGCTGACGTTGGACCTTAAAAAAACCAACTTAGCTCTATTGGTTCCAGCTCATTTTGTTTTCTCTAACTGTACTGCCGTCATATTATAAAAGGACGTAAGTGCCGTTAGGGTAGTTAGCGCTTACATCTTTTTATCACATCACGGCAGCATAATACAAACAATATAATGCACTATGTTTGAGCGCAGAGTATTTTCTTTAAGGATAGTGACTTCTTTGACTTTGCTGTGAAGATTTGGTCTTAAGTTCGTGTAGCCTTGGGTCGTACGAACAACGTTGCGTTACGGTAAGCTAACAACACGTCTAAACAACACTGCGAAACGTCTAAAAATTGTTACAAGTTGTACGCTAACCGCGACGTTAACTTACGAACTAAAGCTTGCCATATATGAATAACATCTGACTATAAAATTATGCAACAATATAAAATTATACATAACTTTGTAACTCACGCGTCTTCGTGGCGCCCTATTAATACGAGTATATGTCATGAATGCAATAACGACCCTGCATATTCATCAACTGACAATTTGCTCTTCTCTTATTCTAAGAGTGAAAATAATGTGAGCGCACCGGCTCGATCTTCTAGGGAGAGAAATTGCTTCGTGATTTCCGTCTCCTGCAGATCTAATCTAATCTAATTTAGATATAGATCTAGTTCGCTCCTTCTGCCTCATCTCTCTTGCTAAGCAGCCTGCCGGCGAACAGCCAATGTTTTCCTACAAGATGTCTGAATGTGATGAGATCTAAGCGTACATAACTGGGACATGCCCTCTCAGGATGAGATGCAATTACAAATATATTAGAAATCGTGATAGCTGTGATGGGTTCACGAACAGAAAAGTATGGAGTAGCCTTTACGACAAGCTATAATTTATATCGTGATATTTTAAACGAAGGCAGATTTGTGATCTTCACGAACAAAAGGTATTAAGAAAGATGAGCTGTAATACGTGTGTGCTAGAAATCGTGATATCTTTGTGGAGAGCATAATAAATGATTAGTAGTGTACATCTATACAGGGGTGGTCTGGCGCAAGTGTTAGAGCGTTGGTCTCCCAGCTGAGAGGTTTCCGGTTCGACATCGACGATGTACCAAATATAAATTCGTCTGATTTCGTCCCTTACTGGTTGGGTTGGTGTCAGTATAATGTGATCGACTGAGACAGGAGTCATGGTGTCCCGGCATTTTTTGCTGTGCCAGCATGTAAAGTTATCAGACTTTTCTTGGGAATCGTTCACAGTATAGCCAATTTATAAAGTGGTGTCGTTAGACGTTAAGCAACCAACTCAACACAGCTATATAACTTTAACATCCAGTGATACAAAATATTCTATTAATCAGTGGCAGAAAGTCAGCGAATGGAAGTTGTTAGCCCTCTGGCGTCTAGATTAGGTCTGCTTTTGTTGTCGTAGGCTTGAGAAAACATCTCTAGCTTATAATTATTTGACCAAAACAAACTTCACTCACGCACTCAATAACTTCACACACGACCCTGGGGAACAAAATTGGATTGAGTTGAATTGAGTTGATTGCTTAGCGTTCGCGACACTACTAAGTAGACTATATTGTAGATGGGTCCCGTGATTAAGGTCTAACAATTTTACGAGCTGCTAAAACTGTGTAGAGGGGCTTGGAATCCTGCCTATGCAGGTCACAATGTGGTGACACCCACACAACCAGCAGGGGACAAAATTTGACAAAATAACGGGCCACGAAATTTTTTGAATGGTTTGATATCGGTATAATTATAATGTGATCGGCTAAGATTAAAAGTTAAAAGATAAAAAGTTAAAATACAAGCAAACCAAACCAAACACGAGATTATAATACAAAACTGTGATATTTTAGATCACCTCCTTTCGCTTAACTTAACATCACTAGCAGAGCATATTATGTGTATGCGCGTGTGCCCCCCCCCCCCCCCCCCCCCCCGAATTTAACATTCATCATGTGGCATGCATTTAGTCTAGTTTTACATCACCAACGTTACAAATTCGCGCATCTGCTCCCCCAGTTTAATAACAATTACGTGGCGTGTCTTTCTGCACATCCATTTCGCCTAACTTTACATCACTACTGAGTCATATCTGTGTTTGTCTTATCCCGTATTTCGCCTAACCTAACATCACTAATGTGTCATTTCTGTCTTTTTCTTAACCCGTATTTCGCCTAACTTAACATCTTTAAAGTGCCATATCTGTCTTTGTCTTATCCCGTATTTCGCTAACATCAACGCCACTTTTATGCCATATATCTATACTAGCCTTATCGGGAATATCCCCTATCTTACCATCCCCAATATGCCATATGCTATAATGTATCCCTCTAACCCCGTATTCAACATAATACATGTGTAGCATCACTAACGCGCCACACCTCTGCTCCTGTTTGTTTTTCCCCAGAGATCGACACGAGGATGAAGTTCAGCATCCAGCCCCCTCCAGGTGAGAGCGCCTTCGACCAGTGGCGGGACGCCATGAAGGCCGTGTGTCGTCTGCCCATGGGCATTCCCTCGGAGTTCCGCAAAAAGGTACGTCCCTCTGACAAACTACCCGAAATAACAGGTCAAGTCACCAAATTGACTAGAGGGCGCGGTGGCCCTGGGTGGTATAGAAAATCGGCTTCCGACGCAAAAGGTTCAGGTTAAAGACATCTGGCGATTGCGTTCCCTACTGGTTGGGTCGATGTCAGTTTAATGTGACCGGCTGAGACTGGAGTCATGGTATCCCCACCCTGTCTCGTGTGTGGCAGCATAAATTGTCAGACGTCAGTCTTGGGGCCCGTCTACAATATAGTCTTATTAGTGCTGATGTTGGACGCTAAACCAACTCAAGAACTCAACAATAAAACCAAATAGACTGAAGTGAACACATTTTGTATTAGTATGGTAATAGTGATCTATTTATTTGAATACGTATCATTGCCAGGACAGAAGAAAACTTGGTGAGTATTTTTTGTTCAACCCACAAGCATACTAGACTACAATGTAAACTGTCCTAACTGTGCCTAGTATTTTAATGTTATAGCTCACTTTGGTTCTAAATGCAAATGTTTGATTGTTTCGATGACTCAGCCTCTTATTTGTGGGTGTCAGAACAGTCATTTATTTCAACTCTTTGTTAGAAGACTTAAAAGATATTCAACAAGCAAAAACTTCATATTCCTAGTGTCATAGTTTCGTAGAGTATGACTCACTTTTCTTGCTTAATGAGCAAAGTCGAACGCAAATTAGGGTGACTCGTCTTCTGACTACGTTCTACAACTGTCGGTGAAATAAAATTCCTGATAGTAATTGCATATACTTAGGATCGACTGAACCCTGAAAGTATGCAGTGAGATTGGTTGGTTACAAGGTTTGACAGCAACATAATGATTATACAGTCTGTAATGGCCTACTTTATTGACACAATTATAGAACCATGTCGATCTTTATTTATGCAATTTTTTACCATTTTTCCCTGGATGGCATAATTAAATGTTTATGGTATTCATTTGATCGATGTCTCATTCATGGTAATGCTCTAGGCAGTCGATCTTTATCAAGTAATTTATTTTATTCAAAAGACCGAAATAGCGCACCGATCAATATTGAGGTCCTGTGCTTAGTGGAACATAATGGAATGAAGAAACCCGCACAATCATATACCAATCAATGTTACAGCAACGCCCTTTCCAAAGCTTGGATCGATACACTCTTTCATTATCTATCGATAAAAAAAATTCGTAACTGTAGACGCAAAACCCGTAAAAGAAACACCATATCTCATTGAGGGTGAATTGGCTCAACTCGTAGCGCGTTGGTGTCTGAGTTGGGAGATGTGCGGTTCAAAAACCCACTATCTTTCAAAAATATAATTGTCTGACTTCGTCTCCTACTGCTAGGAGTAGGTGTCAGTGTAATGTGACCGACTCATATAGGGAGTCATGGTATGGCAGCATTTTAAACTTCGCAGTCACTAGTCTTGCGACCCGTCCACAATATAGCCTATATAATGCTGACTTTGGACGCACATACACCATCTCAAGGGGGCCGCGGTTGTCTTGGGATAGAACATCGGCTTCCGACGCAAAAAGCCCGTGGTTCGAGCCCTGGCAAATTCGCTCCCTAAACGGTTGGGTCGGGTGTCAGTTTAATGGTAACCCCGTCCTATCTTGTGTGTGGCAGCACATAAAATAATCTGACCTCAGTCTTGGGGCCTGTCCACAGTATATCATATATAGTGTGGATGTTGGACGTTAAACCAACTCAACCCAACCCAACCCATCCCTCAACCAACTCAACCAACTCACCAAACGTAGCCAGTCCATGTAGAAAATGTACGTGGTGTAAGCTTACAGTGCAAGTGCCACTTCGTGTATGCCTTTATTGGGTAGACATCTAGGGTAAAGTAATCAGGGCGAGTTGCAAGTTCGTCAGTTAATTTTTTTAAAAGCAGGTCAGAGAGAGAAAAAGAGTGAGAGAGGGAGAGAGAGGAGGGGGAGGGAAAGGGGCTCCCTTTCTATCCCCCCACTCCCCTTCTCTCCTCTCTCTCTCTCTTCCTCTCTCCCCTCTCCCCACCCCCTATCTCTCTTTTCCTCTCTCTGACCTACTTTTTAAAATTAACTAGAGGATACGGAGGCTTGTTACACTACTAAGAACTCGAAGTTTGTCTTCCAGTAACAATATGTATAAAATTAATTTATCCGATACTAATATTTGCTCTAGATGTACATTCAACGCAGTCGATGATGAAATCCGTTTTTGTTCCACTCTCATTCGTTAAAAGATTGGGTTGGTTGGTTGGTCGGTTGGGTTGGTTTAAAATCCAACAGAAGCACTATATAGTCTATATTGTGGACGGGTCCCAAGACGGACGTCTGACAATTTTTATGTGCTGCCACACGAAGGGGAGTGGGGGGATAGAAAGGGAGAGCGGGAGCGAGATATGAGGAGATAACGAGAAGGAGAGAAAATTGAGGTTGTTTTTTCCACATTTGTAGCAGTTCTTACCCGAAGAAGAAAAATTATTGGATGTATTTTTTTAATTAGGTGCTTAAGATTTCAAACTACTTTAGCAACAACAAAAAGCCTCCCCTTTAACGCTTTACCCACTACATCTTACCCTCTCCCCAATTCATACACACACACACACACACACGAGTCTCGGTATCCCGTCCTGTTTCGTGTGTAGCAGCACATAAAATTGTCAAAAATTAGTCTTGGGACCCGTCCACAATATAGCCTATATATATATAGTGCTGACGTTGGACGTTTAACCAACTCAACAACAACTACCACACACACACACACACACACACACACATTATAGAGGTAAGTGTTTGTCATTTTAGACTCTTGTGAGAAAAAGGGGGGAAAATGGAGCAGCCATAAATCCTTTCTACTCACGCTATCTCGCAATCTTGTTAAGAACAGTTGGAGGCTCGACGTGATGAAAAATTAATGTGGGGGGAAAACTACTCGATCTATAGTACTCCTCTTAAGCAAGTCTTTCCCTCCCTTGTATAATATCCCATCTCATTTCTAAGATACTGTTAATAGTTAGTGTTTAGAAAGAGGATAGGGGATTTTACAACTGAGGTGGTGGGCTGTAAGGCTTTTGCTGTGGCTTGCGGTAATAGAAAAGTTTACCACCATTTGTGAGACGTAGTTACTAGTTAGAATGAGGTGAAATGAGTTATCGTCCAAATCTTCCGACGTGAACACTAAATAGGCTATATTGTGGACGAACCCCAGGGCTGACGTTTGACAATTTCATGTGCTGCCACACACATAAGACAAGACAGTTCGGCGTGACCTGGACTTTTGTCTCAGCAGGTCACATTACATGTATACTGACACCGACCGAAACAGTAAAATTAATAACGATACCCGACAAAGAATTTCGCTCGATCATAGCATTAAAGGGGGTATCTCTCAGCATAACATTGTCATGTAGATCAAGTATTACTGAGTTTAAGTAATCTTCGCCAATACCATATCAAGCTATCGAGCTTACGAAATGGATAGTGTAATTTTACCTGCTTAGAGGACTTCAAATGATTAAACAACACTGCTCGTCACAGTCACTGTAATGCTGTGTCATAATTATTATTATATTATTGGGGGATACGACTGACAGGTGTATATGACTCACCTTGGCTATTGAAGTCTCTATAGACTTTGATAATATATGCTTTGCGACCACACGTCAATAACAAATGACATAATCACGCCCTACATCCAAGGGATATTCTGATGGTTAAATTACTGAGCAGATTCTATTAATATTACATATCGCCTTCATTTATGCCGTGGGTCCCTTATAGCTATGCCTCTATTATGTATATATTTCACTTTTTCAATGTCATTGATGGTGATGAGTGTTAACTTAGTCATTACATAGAACCGACCCTTTGGTCATGAACTACAAATAATGAAAAAATGTATGTCGCTCACCATCTGTTACAAAAAAAAACATCTCATTTACATGACTGTATATTTAATTTATTTCAACTATTGTAGTTTAGAATTTGTAACGTACATGTCGCCTATTGTTTTCTGATAGATTAAAATTTTAAGATCTTTAAGTATTGATAACATTAAAAGTTCCATTCAAAATGTAAGGATGATTAGCCTTTCACTCGGAGAGTATGTGGGAGGGTATGTTACTGTAAGAGAGAGAGAGAGAGAGAGAGAGAGAGAGAGAGAGAGGGGTGGGGGACGAGGTGGCGCAAGAAGTAGAGCGATGCCCTTCTGATCAAAGTCCCCGATTAGAAATACACGCTCGGACAACAATTTATTTGGGACCCATCTAAAAAAGCCTTATTACTGATGTTGGACATATAAAAAACAATTCATTCATTTAGCTACTAATCAGCGCGGCAAAAGGACTTTAGAATGATAATTTTGAACTCTCAGGACATTGGCTTGGGACTTCAAAATCGCTCTAGACGAAATTCACAGTATCAATTTTTGAAAAAAAATGTTCACTATTTTTCTGTTTTGTAGATTTTAGCTTGGAGTTTTGTTTGTGCCTGCTAAACTGTCTTTCAGAGTTGTTGGTAATTAAAACTGAAAAAGGAGTGGTGGAAACAGAAAATCGGATTTTACGTCTTCTATGTGCCTCCAGGGGATCATATAGGACGACAAATCTTTTTTTTTTTTTTTACTTTCTTCTCTCCCCCTAAATCATTGTATCTTCCCTCTCCCTCAATGTATATGTGGCTCTATCTATTTATTTATTTTATTTATACATGTATTAAAGGAGTGGTGGAAACAGAAAATCGGATTTTACGTCTCTTAGGTTCCTTCAGTTAATCAGTATACGGCGACAAAATACTTTTCTTACTTTCTTCTCTCCCACTAACTCCTATCTGCCTTCCCTCTCAATGTATGTGTGGCTCTATATATCTATCAAATGTATTTATGCATCTATTTGTGTATATATGTATATATAATTGTATCTAAGATAGATATATAGATAGATAGTTTCAAGCACGTTTACCAGCAAGTATGGCTTTCATTTCATAACTGACTAGTATCACGCAAGAAGTCTTGACAATCCTTTCTAACGCCATAAAGAACCTCTCTAAAAGCCATTGAGTTCATGTTTTTCCCGATCGCATGCCATGGCGCGTGAGCTAGGATGCTTTTATCAATAAGCTCTTGATATGATCTAGCCGTAGACACAAGACTGGTAGCATAGAAATTGTGGAGCAAAGTGACAAGTCTGGACAAAGGAGTATTTTATTATTGAGCTCTCGCTGAAGCCACGTCTATATGTTTGAGATTGTGAAAGACTGTGAGCAGCTAGGAGCTCGATATTTTCGAAATCAGTGAAAATATATATCCTCTCTCTCTCGGTCTCTCTCTCTCTCCCTCCCTCTCTCCCTCCCTCTCTCATACTCTTTCTTTTCTCTCTCTATCTCTATCTCTCTCCCTCTCTCTTTCTTTCTCTCTCTATCTATATGTCTATATATCTATCTATCTATCAATCAATCTAGTTGTCTATCTCCCTCTTTCTCACTCTCTCTCTTTGTCTCTCTTCTCTCTCTCTTCCTCTCTCTCTTCCTCTCTCTCTCTCTATCTCTCTCTCTCTCTCTCTCTCTCTCTCCTTTTCCCTACAAGCCTGCCTCAATCTGGTATACTGTTTTCTAAGAATCAAGAATCTATTACGAAATATCAAAGACGGATCTAACCTAACATAATTCATATTCCCTATAGGCTTGGCTCAGTCTGGCAGATCACTACCTCTTCCAGCTGAAGATCAACTGGGACAAGACCGTCCGTTTCGTGTTCAACGAGAGGAGTAACCCGGATGACGAACAGCTCGGTGAACAGATAGTTAAGGTAAGTCTAGCATACTGCGTAAACGTAAAAATATTAATACACATGGCAATAAAGTAGTCATTGACGTTAAAGTAATTAAGTGCATTTACTATTGTAGGCTTTATACCAATATAGTAGTCCTTGTTGTTAAATTAATTAAGTGCATTTACTATTGTAGGCTGTATACCAATAAAGTAGTCGCTGACGTTAAAGTAATTAAGTGTTCCAACTATTATAGGCTCGACACGTTGAAGTAAGATTGGCTCATTTGTGGCGGCTGTTCAATTATGTTTGGCTGATGTGTGGAGTTTGATTGATGTCTGAACATGACAATAATTTTGACCAATATGATGGCGTTACTGTAAGTTGGGTCGATGTGTATACCTTAAAGTAATAATGGCACATGTGTGAAAGTTAAAAGTAAGTTAGCTTTCGTATGGAAGTTAAAGTAGGGTTTGCGCGTGTGTGGATGTTAAAGTAAGATTGGCACATGTGTGTATGTTAAAGTTAGATTGGCACATCTGGGTATGTTGAAATTAGATTGGCACATGTGTTGATGTTAAAGTAAGATTGGCACATTTGTGGATGTTAAGGTTAAATTGGCACATGTGGGTATGTTAAAATTAGATTGGCACATGTGTTGATGTTAAAGTAAGATTGGCACATTTGTGGATGTTAAAGTTAAATTTGCACATGTGGGTATGTTAAAGATAGATTGGACATTGTGTGGATGTTAAACTAACATTGGCACTTTTGTGGACGGTAAAAATAAGTGTGACGTTAAATTATATGTTTTTTGGCAATTTAGTTATATTGTTTCTGTTGTTGTTGTTTTTTGTTTATTGTGTGATTTTTGTAGTTTCATTTTTAAACAGTTGCTTTGTTATCGTTTGTTTGTGTAATAATTGTATGATATTTTTAAGTCCGCTTTAATGCTATGTTCTTTTTGTGGAAAGAATTTAAAACCAGGAACCATGGTATTTCCGCACTGTCTATGTCTGGTGGCACGTCAAATTAATGGTCAGAAGATAGTCTTGTGACCCGTCCACAACATAGCCTCACATAGGCCGTACAAAACCCAACTCTGCTCTTTGATTTCATCGGCTCAATAATGCGTTGTGAGCCACTCTATCTGGGCCAAAGAACGGTTCCCGGTTTCGGACAAAACACAGCTGTTTACTCTGCCTGATTAAATAAGGGGAAGGGGGATGAGTGTGGTATGTTTGTGNGGTGTGGTGGGTGGGTTGGGGGGGGGGGGGGCATGTGACTTTACTCAGGAGGGGAGAGAGATAGACCGGGAGTTTGATGGTTATAGAAACAGAGAGAGAGAGTTTGAGCTTGATGCTTAGAGTCTATTGTGGACGGGTTCCAAGACTAACGTATGACGTTTTTATATGTGACCACACAGCGAAAACGCTAGGAGATTTGGACTTCTGGATCAGTCTGCCACTTTATACTAACATCGACCTAACCACCGACCCAACCAATATGGATCGACATTGGACAAATACATGATTTACTGATCGTGGGTTTCGAACCACGGACCTCCTGATTGGGATATCAACGCTCTACCACTTGATCCAGTTCGCTCCCCGAGAGCATGAGAGAGAGAGGGGGGAGA
>RQTK01000686.1:30059-91263 GCA_003991915.1 Elysia chlorotica | reverse complement strand
AGAAGAAGAAGAAGAAGAAGAAGAAGAAGAAGAAGAAGAAGAAGAAGAAGAAGAAGAAGAAGAAGAAGAAGGAAAACAAGAACAAGAAGAAGAAGAAAAACAAGGACAATAACAATAACAAGAACAAGAGCATAAACAAAAAAAAGAAGAACAAGAACAAGAACAAGAAGATGACGACGGCGAAGAAAAAGAAGAATTATAATAAGATGAATAAGAATAATATAAATGCTTTCAAAGATTCTTCACTGTGAAAATTTAGCAGATGCTGGAGAAGAACAAGGAAAATAAATAGCCTCTTTAGTTAGATTGTGTAGTTTAGATTTTCAACTCTCACGAGCCATCGAATCAAGATTGTTTTTTTATTTTTTTTGGTTGTATTCCTTTACTAATAATTAATTTCACTAATACATGTACATGTATCACTGATGTCCTGTTTTCTCCCTTAGACGCATCATGACAGCCTCCAGCGCTGACGAGTTCTATTGCCTGATGGGTGAACTCACTTCCAGCATCATGCAGGGTTCCATACTGGAGGGAGATGCTATGGTCAAGGTAGATACAGCATGGCGTTTAGCGTTTGGGGTGTGTGAAGGAGAGATGGGGAAGGAAGGGAGACGACAGGAGGCGGGGGCGGGGGATTGAGACAGAGAAGGAAGCAGAGCAGACAGAGAGTCACAGACATAGGGAGAAAAAGAGAATGGGAGAGAGAAAGAGAGTAAGAGAGAAGGGGGGGAAATAGATGCAGAGAAGAAAAGATAGAGACCAAGAGAGATACAGGCAGACAAACAGACAGCATAAGAACCTTTTATGAAATGCTGAACACAGCAAAAGACAACAAACAGTTAACACATCTGTTTCTCACTTGCATTCTCTTACTCTTAAGGTATCCCAACACTTTTTTTTCCTCTTTATATAAGACCATTTATAATCAAGCTAGAAGCTTCAATTCTTTATTATTTATCTCTTTCAGTCTATTTATGGCCTGGGGGAATTCCCATTCCCGCAGCTGCACGAGCTGCGAGAGAAATACACATACGACATCCGACCATTCACACCGGCATCTTCAGCATCAGGGAGTGGAAGTGGAAGTGGGAGTAATCAGAGCAAAAGTCGGACCTCCCTCCGATCGCTGCTACACCTCAAGTACAGTGACGAAGATGATCTCGATGATGATGACATAACGGCAATGGCCTGCATGCCAGGTAGATTTACATGCCTCACTTTAAGTCACTTATCCTTTCTTATTTATGTATAGAACTAAGCTGGGATAACTTTATCTTAGATGAAATTAATATGCTACTCTCATCCTCAATGTCGTTTTTGATTCAGTTGTGAGGAAGCTAGAAAGAAAAAAAAAACTAGAAATAAAAGTGCTGTTATATAACAAAAAAATGGGGGAAGACACTTTAATGTGTTCTATGTGTGACCAAAAGCCATATATAACACACAAAAAATAACTTGAAATAAAAAAGATGTTATATGACAAAAAAAATGGGGGAAAGACACTTTAATGACCAAAAACCATATATAAGTACCATAACAAAAAAGATGTCTGTAAATCCTACATCATGTTTCCATCTGTCAATCAAACCTTCCCCTCCCCCCTCCCCTCACTCTCCCATCTCCTACATCATGTTTCCATCCGTCAATCAAAACCCTTCTTTCCCCTCCCCCTCTCCCGTCACTCTCCCAGGAGACGTCAGTGGGTCCTCTGATATCTCAGTGCTGGGTCCAGGCGTGTATGGAGAAGGTCGAGGGGCTGGAGCAGCAAATGGTCAAGGAGGGGGCAGGGGTTCGGAACCCCCTGCAATGGAACGCATGAGCACAGATATCCAAAGTCTGAAGATGCAGTACGAGAGGTTGAAACAGCGGCAACAGCAGGCGCATATCATTATTGCTGGTGAGATAAATATATTGATTTTCGTTACACTAAATTTTACCACAAAAAAATATAATATTGATATTAATGTTAATTAAAATATTAATATTAATTAAAATATTAATATTAATTAAAATATTAATATTAATGAAAAAGTTGCTTTGCTGCAGGCCCTAAATCTGAGGGATTTTTTCTGGGTAACCGCTAGGTAATCTTTTAACTTTGTGACATTGTTTATCTTAACATGTTTGGAAAATATATCTATCTAATCAACTCTGTTGCTTTCAAATTCTTAATCCGTAACTTACACTCATAAATCCACATCTCCCCAATCTGGTCTCTCAAAGTGTAAGAATATCTCATGAAATACTGTTAGGAAATTACATGTATTCTACCTTAAAATTTAAGACACACTTGTATTGTCAATACATGAAATCAACTGCATCAGCCTGGAAATGTAAAAAATTGAATATAGATCAACAAGTTTTGTTCTTTTGGAGTTTAGAAAAAAAATTATATTTATAGCATTTCATAGTTGTATAAATTATGTGTACCAGTTTGAAGTTAAACAAAGTGATTGCATAAGTAGTGACATCCACAAGTTGTAATTTTCTTTTTTTTTTTTTCCCCCCCTTTTGTTTTGGTCTATTTGAAGCATAATAAGTGAATGAGTATTTATTCAAAGGCTATAAATCTGAAACCAGCCTTATCATTTTAAATATAATTTTTCACCCGTCTATGGTACTGTAAACAATGGCTCAATGGACCTACTTGTTTTCTCTTTTCACTACCTCTGAAGTATCATTAAAATACACAATTAACACTGTTCACTACATCTTTTATGTATAGCTGGTGCAGAAAATGGCTGCATTTATAATTGCTACCAGTATGAGGTATAAGTTTCAAAACAAGTTTTATTTTCAACATCTTACGAGGTTATGGGATACAACATACTTCTATCATCACAAACTAAGAAATTATTTACATGGCAACACGTACAACGCTAAATTATATTGCACATTTCTGTTTACATTACTTGCCTGAGAAATAACTTGCATCATTGGACTGGAAATAATGAATTATGCATAAATATGCCTTCTATCAAATAACAAACTTGCATGTGACCCTAATAAAGATAGTCTCAATAATAATGTACTTTTTAAAACCACCATTTTTGGGTGATATAATATGAGCACATAGTAAGTTCTTGTACACAAAAACATAATATTATTTTGAACGACACATTGACCAGCAGCTTTAATCAAAATGTATGGATCTACACGTGATTTGATAAATGCATGCTTAACGACTTGGTACTTACAGCAAGATTTATTGTGCGTTTTCTTTTTTAGACCTATCTGATCATTCAATTCCGCATATTGCACCTGTCAAGAATAAGGACAGCAGCATAACTTTTTTTTTATCTCTGTTGGTCTTTATCTAACACCATATGCATAGCCAACCCATGCTATTATTTTATTTGAAAAGATTCTCCCCACTGCACTCATTGGACACTTATTGTGATTATATTTGCAAAATGTGTTATGGACATACACACCCACATAAACTTTGTTATCTTACAATTTATTGATTATCAACAGTAATCAAATTCAAGTTAGTTTTTTATTTAGTTTTGTTTTTACAACAACAACAAATCTTGAAAAATGGAGCAATTTCTTATTAATAATTTTGCTTATACTTTTAAAAAACTCCTTTTACACTTTTCTGCACTTGAACAAATTTATATAAAAAGCAGATTTTAAACTCTCCACAGCACTTTTTTTTCAAACTGCATTGAATTGTTTTTCTACAATATTTTCTTTTAGGACAGAATATTTTTTAAATATGTTATGATAATTATTTTTTTATCTCTAGTCTAAACAAAATGATAATTCAATGGTCTTAGAAATGCTAATTTTTGTATTAATGTAATGACTAAATACAATATATTTTCATTTTTTACTTTCATATTACATAAAAGAAATATCGTATTATTTTTATAACTAGAGGGTTTATCAAAAGACCTTCTATGTTTAAATTGATATGTGTAAAGTAGCAATAATGAAATCAGAGTTTTTTTATGGAACAAGGGCGTCAATTGATCCCCTTTGTGCTCTCATTTTTTGGTGTATATGGCCCTACGCTGGCAGTTAAATTGCAAAAGAAATAACAAAGTACATGCTGTTACAGACAATGTGAAGTACTGGGCCACCGCCGAAATTTTTATACAAACATTTTATTCTATTTTTGCATTAATATTCTCTTGTCCCCTTACATCTTTGCATTAAATTTCACACCATTTTGAAATAATCAATATAAAAGCTTTCATCCTTTATAAATTTTTCTGAATTTCCCAAAATAGTGCGCAGACAAGGAATCAGTCTTAATGATGTGATGTGAAATGATTAAAGTAATCCTATCTTGATATTTTCAAGACATTCTTAAATTATCTTTTCCAGCTGCTTCAGCAAAGAAAGCACCTGCGTCAGGCAAGCAGCAGCATCGAGTAGAGCAGAGAGTTGTCCCCCCTCCCTTACTTGTTGCCAGCATAGAGAGCCCAACTGCCATGAACCATCTGTTTGTCGGAAAGACAGCGGCTGCCGCAAGGGGTGGCGGAATGTCAGCCGATGGAACCTCGTCGTCGCAGCGCAACCGATTTGTCACAGACGGACCTCGCATCTCAGGCCCTGGCCAGTGGCGTCGCCATGGCAATGCTGGCACCAGACTCTCGACACAGCTACAGGCGGTGGCCCGGGCTCAGGCCGTCTCTAAGAGCAGACGGATGAGGACGGGAATATCTCAGACCGTGTCTCAGGCCCGCAACGATAGCGATGATGATGATGGTGATGTTGATGTTGAAGGTAGTACTGTTAATGGTGGAGCAGGAACTAGCGACACTTTTCTCTCTCGTACAGGGGATGTAGCCGATAACGTTGGAGGTGGTACTGTTAATGCCACTGGTGGAGCAGGAACTGGTGATAGTTTTCTCTCCCATACAGGAGCTACCGTCGCTCCTGAACCTAAACCATCCAGTGACGTACATGGAAATGAACCTGATCCAGAAACTATTGATGATCCCTCTCCAACAAAAACTAGCATGATTGATGATGAAAATTCTGCTACTGTAAATAATTCTGAAACGAGTGATACAACAGATCAATCAGTCTCCAAATCTACTACCTCCAACTTGTCAGAGGAACATGATAAAGAGTGTTCTAGAGAAGTAAACTCTATTTGCGGTGATGTTAATGAAAGTGTATCTGATGAAAAGTCCATTATTCACTCTATTCAAACTGACACTCTTGAAACAAATAATGAGGTATTGGCTGATGATAAAGAGAACTTACCCACATCACATCAGGAGAGCGAAACCCCTGAATGTGCATCTGAAGAGAAACTTGAACCAGCAAATTCTTCTCAAACCGAAACGCCTATGCTCTTTCCTGCTAGTATTATCCCATCTGCCAAAAATGGTACAGATCAATGTGACATGAACTCAAATTTCAACATCCAAAGCAGTTGTGATTCAACTACAACACCAATGGATCCATCA
Organism: Elysia chlorotica; assembly: GCA_003991915.1. Classification (NCBI taxonomy): domain Eukaryota; kingdom Metazoa; phylum Mollusca; class Gastropoda; family Plakobranchidae; genus Elysia; species Elysia chlorotica. Next base: position 85,831 of record RQTK01000686.1, on the reverse strand, counting down.
AACACCACCCAAAATATAAATTCACATAGCAAATTGTCAGAGTTCTCTCAAGGTGAACTACCTAACACCTCAATGAGAGAAGTGAATACCTTGGAACAAAATGAAATTGGATGTTCACAGGCTGGCACGAAAGTTGCTTCAACTAACCCTGACATTAGTGCCAACTCTGAGAGTTTTGAGAAGTGCTCTGAACTCTCATTGACTGATGGAATGCCCAGGGGAGATAAATCTTTCTCACAGCTGTGCAACGAGGACTCTGGCGTGGACACTTCGCAAGCCAGTTCTCCGATGGTTCCTGATAACTCCGTCTTCAGTCCCATGGCTCCAGGAAACTCAAGCTATAGTTCCATGGCCAACAAGGCCTGTCTCAGGATGAGCTTCCTGGACGAGGAGATGATCCTGCGAGTTGAGAGCGAAACCATCGAGGCGTGTGAAAACCTGTCCCAAGAGCGAGACAATCAGCCTAAAAGTGAAAAGCACTTGCAAAACATTCGTGTTATCATGACGATGGGAGCCAGTGGTGAAACAGCATATGAAGCCCAGAGCACTTTTAACAACCGTAGCCATGTATGCTCTGATGAGATTGACAAAGATCAGGAACATTTTCCTGACAAAACGGACAGAAGTTGCAACAGTCAATGCTCCGAAAGAACTGCAAATTGTACACAAGATCCTCAAGAAAAAACGCATGAGCCGGAATCTACTTACAATGAAAACAGGCATACCAAAATAATTCAGAGTAGCAAGAATATTACAGAGAGGAGAAAATCAAATTCTTGTGCCTCTCAAGAAATTTCTGCGGCAGACAACCAGATTTATACGGCTGAAAAGAGTGGATTTGAGAAAAATGCAACTGTATCAGGTGGACCATCAGTTGAAAGTAAGAATGTCACAAGTGAGGACATGTCTACTTCAGCCAGCCGCTCTCCATTAGGTCGCAGTATGTCTCTGTGCTCCACTGAAAGTATATCAGTCCTCCTGGAAGCCGTCACAACAAGCTCTCCAGTTAGAGAAGTTGGCTATGTTAGATCCACCTCCGTTATTGAGACGGTACCTGTGGCTGAAACTGTGGATGTGGATGTCACACAGTTTATTTCCAGCCGGGGAAGCAGCGTAGAATCAATATCAGACGAGGAGAAAAGCAGACGCACTAAAGAAGAAACATTGTCAGGACAAAGAGAAAACTGTTTAGGAAAAAGTTCACAAAAAGTCAATAAGAAGGAAAAGACTACAAGGTTGGAGGATAAAGCAAAACCTCGTTCGATCTCTTCTTCCTCCGTCAATAGTTATCATCAGTCTAATTGGAAGCCCAAAAGCAGCCTGTCTAAAAGTTTGTCTCAAGCTTCAGCTACAGGAGCCCAACAAAATCCAGCTAGAAGATTAAGTCAACCTTTCAATCCATTCCCTGTGAAACATTTCAACACCAACCGCATGAAAGCAGGCCTCAAGTTGGGCCTCTACACTCCGTCAACCTTGGAACAGTTGAAAGGACTGAAGCCTAGGACTACTTCTTCTTGATAGAGCAGCTGCAACAGAACATTCTTTCTGGACTATACCTGTAACAGGCTCCTTTTGTGTATGTGTTTTGTTCTTTAATCTAGTCAAGGGTTGATCAGGTAGGCCTATATACCTGAGTTCCCAAACTTTGAGTGACATCCATCCGAACCTTTGGCCAAAAAAAATAAAATTACCGGATGTGATACTAAGGTACATTTTTTAATCTTCCAAGTGGTGGGTTGATCCGAAAACACTTGATGTTAATTTTGAGCGCCAAAATAATACCCATGAAAGCCTGGGCCAATTTTGCAGATATCTCACCTGTACAAACCATGTTTCTGTATGTTGTCAGTTTGGCATTATGTTGTGTGACTGGTGTCGTCACAATGAGGGGACATTTCCATTCCATTCCAATTCTACTTCTACTCAAGTGAGCAAAGCATTATCAATTACTTTGTCATCAACCAACCCATCTTCTTTAAGTTTTAAATATATGGTTTTGCTGTAGTATAGGAAAACAAATGTACCTACATTTTTAGATGAGCATCAAAATTTTTCAAGCGCATAATATGCAATTAAAAAGTGTTTTATATTCTGTATCGCCAAACTTTGGTTATTTATAAGAACAAGACACCCTTCTGTAGAGTTTTAATATGAGTATGGTTATCTTGCATATAAAGATGCTTTAACTTTATGATTTCTTGAAATTTTCAAGATTGTTTAAACCTTTATTTTCAATGTAAAAAGTTTGGATTGATTAAATTGGTAAATGTTAATTTGTTGTAGGGTTCAATATACGTTGAAAATAAATTAGTGGAAATTTAAATATAAGGCCCAGTTTATTGGGTTTTTTAAGGGGGGGGGGTGGTGTAAACTTAAAGCTCTTATGTTTCCTTGTTCATATTGTAATGTTTAATAGGTTTTATAAACCAACAATCTAAGTGCTTACACAATTCAACTGGCGCAAAACATAAAGGCATTACAAAATGATACTAAAACAATTTCCTTCCCTTGTTTTTTTTTTAACCTAATTAAAATAGAAATGTTTTGGGTTTTTTTAATTCAATTTACTCTTTGGGAATGTGTAAAGAAAAGTACTATTGTTTCTCATAATTGTGTCAAAACATTTATGTTTAATATGAATTTAAAATGTTAAATATTATATTTCAAAGGAAGGGAAATGGTGGGAATTGAAGAGAGAGAGAGAGAGAGAGAGAGAGAGAGAGAGAGAGAGAAAGAAAAGGAGATAGGCAGACAGAAAGACAGACAAATAGATAGCCTGTAGAAGACACATACAAAAAGACAGAAACACAGATATGTAGTGTTATGGAAGGAAAAAACCAGCAATACAAGGAAGCATGTAGACCGAACTGTAAGAATTATGAATCCGTCACTGCCATAGAACATTTCTGCGGTCTTTATTTATGACCACTACCATCAATTAACAGTATTATGTTTCATTTGACCATAAAAAAAATCCTCACGAAAATGATGAAATAATGTAAATAACCAATGTTATCTGTCATACTCATAGAAGTAAACATACTCTAAATGCTGGGGACAATGAATGTTACATCAAAGATACCTATTACTCATACCCTGTGTTGAAAACATATTGAAAGTTGAACATCATCAAAGCAATATACATGTATTGTCTCAAAAAATGTTGGTGGTTTTTTGTAATACAAATGCACAATTCATTTACTTAATTTGATAAAAAAATTTTATTGTCTTAATTTTCTGGCATTATTATTTTATGGCTTTTCTGATATGGATGTTTGTCTGGATTTCAAGTCATTAACACCTATACTGTACATATTTTCACTTGTGCACTCTTTGTGTCAAAGACATTCTCTCAAAAATGTAAAGATCTTACAGCAATCGAAGCTTTCCTTTTTCACTCTGTTGCATGTGAAAAACAGATTTAGAAAGATATACCTTTATAGCTGGCACAGTGGTTGTGATAAATTTAGCTCTGACCGTAGTAATCTCTAGTGGGTTCCCAAGGAGAATACTAGTTTCTATACAGCGACAATACCTAGCTCTTGGTCAATCGAATTTTATAAAAAGCAACCCAACCAGCATAAAAAAAGCCTGCTAGAAGCCCCTTCAATCTCAACTTTTCTAGAGTTACTTCGGCTGCTGAAATTTTCAGACTCTGGTGTAGGATCTTATCTTGAAGACTTTCAGTATGGTCTAAGTCTAAGGGTGCCTTTGTTGCAATATTTAAGGTGTTGGATCACCTTGCTGATGGTGCTGAGTTAGAATACTAGCAAGGACACATTTTTTACTGAGCCCTCTTGGTGAGCCAACACTGAATGAGTAGTTGAGGCTCTTGAGCACATAGCAAAAGTAAAGTGTGACGAGGAAAGTAATGGCAACCTACCTTTCACATGCAGTTTACCTAGTAAAATTAAACACTCAAACCATCTGTTTACTAACTGTCATAAGAGTTGAAATCATTGATGAACCAATGTAAGGACGGAAAAAAGTGATAAAATTCAACAACAAAAATGTAAACTCTTCTGTGGTAGCAAGAAAAATTGTATATGTAAATTATTCCTCCCATCCTTAAAAGCAGATGTAAAATTCTAAATCAATGTCATTGTCAATGTGGAAGTTAGTGAATAGGGTTTTGTCAAAGAATTCCCCATATGAAACATTGACTCCCTGTCTGAAGGTAAAGTTAAAATACAAAACGTATGATTTTATTGTGATATCATGGATAAAAAGCTTGTGGTTGTGACAGCAAAATTTGTTGAGAAAAACTTCTCGTAACATGTTGCAAATAAGGTAAGCTTTATTACAATACAACTGACTGTGCAATATTGTTTTCTCCGCAATCATATAATGCTGTTATATTGCATTTTTTTAATTTGTTCACATGTTGCCTATAAGGGTGTAAACATAGAACGACAATTTGAAATGGCAGAAAATATTGTTAAAGATCTAGATAGAATTGCATCTTGTTTTCACCACACAGAAAAGAAATATTGAAGTATTGACATATCCCTTTCATCATCTGTAATGTATCTCTGAATGAGGCACACAATGTTCATGCCATGTGTTGACGATTGTTTTGAATCTTCCTAAGATTTATTTGTCTAAGCATCTAGAAAGTGAAAAATGGTCTTTTCAAATTATTTTCTGTTGAGAACTATAATCGATTTAGGACTTTAAAAAAATAGAGAGAGAGACAAGAGGAATCTTCAAATACTGTATTTTGTTAGCACAAAATACCAACACCCATCTTATTACTACATACATCTATGTACACATTACTATTACTTTTAGGACAGATTGCAAATTAAATTTTCCCCTTCTCGTTATGATTTCTAGAAAACGACTCGGCTGTTTTTTAGGGATTTCTTTTATTTCTACAGAAGAAAATGTTTTAATTTTTGAAATCACAATACTGACCAAAAAAACACCTTAAATGTGAAAGAATAATTCTCTACAGGTGTCTGACTTGTAGATTAAATGTTTTGAGGCAAGTTGAAAAAAAAAATAGCTTGAAATCTGTCTATAAGTAACCCAAATCTCTACCAATTTTATTCTTCACAGAAGTTTGAAAAAGTATGAATCTTGTAGTAGTACTGTTGAAACCAGTCACTTAATACATGTGGTCTCTTTTTATCTTTTATGTTTCTTGAGAACAAATTTGATAAGTTACATTTACTACAAAGTAATTAATAAGATCAGGCTTTAAATAATCGTTTTCTCCACACATGGCACAAGTTGAACAATGCTCAAATGTTCTTTGTACTGTTGTTTTTTTTTAGTTGGAGAAATTGTAAGAATATAATTGATGCACAGCCTTGTGATAATTATTAACAAAATTTGGAAAGTTTTTAGTTTTCTTTTCCCTTTATTATAGGTGGTGGATGAAATATAATATTTGTATTACGTTTCAAATTGAACATAACATCTTCCGTAACCATTATTATGCCAAATGATGTAGGACCTATTTGTTTTAATATATATTGAAATGAAAAATGCCTCCTTTTTTTTTCTTTACAATGTGAGGTGGCCTAGGAAATGTATGCTAAGCATCATGGACGTTTTTAGATTTGATGCATTCATTTCCAATGTGCCCAAATCTTTTAAATTTTCAATTTGACCTCCTTGATGAATGACGCATTCTTATCTATTGTTGGGTTTCCGACGTTACCCCATAATTTCCACTCCAATTCCTTATCTCAAAGCTATTATTGTTTGTCTGAGCTTTATCTAATTATGTGACGCTCAACTTTCAAAATATATTTTTTTACATATATAATATAGTTAAACCTTTTGAAAATGGGCAAAATTATTGTAGACTAGCATTTTTTGTTAATTAAAGGCTAGTTGTATACACCCTGGATTAGTTATTCCCATCAAGCGGCCAAATTTCCTAGGTCACTTCACAGTTGTTTCTTTAGTTTCCTCAATAAAATTATGACTCATTCCAGTTATGGACCCTTTTTTGTTGCTGTTTCTTTTCCATTTTAAAAGGAGAGAAAGAGAGAGAGAGAGAGAGAGAGAGAGAGAGAGAGAGAGAGAGAGAGAGAGAGAGAGAGAGAGAGAGAGAGAGAGGCGGAGAAACACAAACACACCCACAGATACAGAAAAAGGAAATTAGGAGAAAGAGACAGGCAGGCAAGCAGCATGACAGAGAGTGACAGAGGCAGAAACATAGAGACAGATAGATACCATAATGAGTGTACTGATTTATACAATCATATTTTACATGTTTCTTTCCTCAAAATTTTAAAGCAATACTTAACAACAACAATGTAAAAAGAAAACAAAGAAGGTTGACACATACACAACATAACTACAACAATAACAATAACAATGTAAAAAGATTACAAGAAGGTTGACACATATATAGAATAATTATTTAAAACAAAATGATGATGAAAAAATAACCACAAATTTAATGAGAAACAAAATGATCCATCAGATGAACACGAACACATTTTTTTTTCAACATTGCACTGCGTAGAATGTAACAACTGTTTCTAAGCTTTTTATAGAAGAATAACTATTCTGCCCCAGAAACCATTCAGTGCTAGGAGTCTGCAAGGTCCCTCTGTTCAAAGTACCGAGCGATCAAACAGATTATCAGGTTAAGCTCATTGAGTTGAGGATCCTGAGGTGATTCCTGCACAGGAGGCAAAAGAAAAAAATAATATAAATACAGAGATTAAAAACATGAAAAACAACTCTCTCTATACACTCCCAGATAATACTCTATATTCATATAATGTTACATCAGATGGTGTTGAGTGAATGACACCCAACCCCTCTACCCACAACTTTCACTTTGTCTGTTCTTTATCAGCTGCATTAACACCCATATCACTCATTTAACTGGTGGCTTTATCTCTTTGGTCTCCTATCATACTCGATGGTCATACGCCGGCTACCACTACTGCCACCCTCTCTTCTCGTCACTTTTGATTCTTTGACTCATGTCTTTTACTTTATACAACACCAGGTGATGTCAGTCAAGGCTTGTGTGAGAAGTGTTATTCTTTACTGACAAACCGGCAGATCCTTGGTGGTCTAATTTTAAACTATGTTTTCGGGGGCGGTGGTCCAGGGGTAGAACCTCGGCTTCCGACGCAAAAGGTCCCGAGTTCGAATCCTGGCGTTGCGTTCCCTACTGGTTGGGTCGGTGTCAGTATAATGTGACCGGCTGAGACAGGAGTCATGGCAACCCCGCACTGTCTCATGTGTGGCAGCACACACAATTGTTAGACGTCAGTCTTGGGACCCGTTCACAATATAGCTTATATAGTGCTGATGTTGGACGTTAAAACCAACTCAACTCAACTCAACTTTAAACTAGATTTAACTCATGATATGTAACTTTGTAAGCTTGCTGACACTTCTGGTTTGTGGGATCCAAGATGAGGTATAAGATAAGTTCCTAGCGACATAGAAGAAGAAAAATTGGGGATCGTTAGATCCAGGGTGTTCTCTTAGTCCAAGTTTCATGCATTCGGGTTGTTCTATAATCAAAATGTGACAAAAATCTACAAGAGAAGTGGATTCCTGTTTCATCACTGAGTACTCACCAAAGACGCTCTGATATTGGAGCAGAGACGTGCGAGTCGACGCAACCAGGAGCAGTCCTCCGGCGTCAGCGGTTTCTGAAGATTTGCCAACAGCGCGTAGAACCAACGACCCTTCAGAGTTAAAGACAAGATGGAAACATTAACATTGTGTTATTGATATGTATTTACTCAAAGGTAATCACTATGTATATGCTTATAAACACTGCATTCGTTTTAATCAGAGAGACATATCAAAATACAGAGGGACCCGCTTCCGAGAAACCTGTTCGAGACAACTTTACAGTTTTTTTTATCCCAAGTTTATATTTGATAGTGACTGGAACTTTTAAAAAAATAGTTGGACCTGGTTTATTATAAACGGATTCAACTACACAATGTAACATATTAGATTACCAACAGTCACTCATTAGAATGCCTATTCATGTTGAAAAACTTCAAAAAGGTAAGAAAATCAAGAAGACCGATGCTCAAAATTCAAACAGTATATATATCTTTATAATGCAGTTGATGCTCTAAATTCAAACAGTATATATATCTTTATAATGCAGCCAACTATGATAACAAATTGTGTCAAGAACTCAAAGAGAAAACTCAAGTTCATGCTAAGTCATAAGAAGTTTTTGTGGGTGATTTTTTTAAACTACATTTTCCTTTACATTTAAATGGAACTCCCATTCTTATCCACCACTGGTGCAATTTCCGTAGATTATTAAAGATCAAAGAAAGCCGGTGTAGACAAATCTGACGGCTAAAACAAATTTACTGTGTCAAATGTTCAGTTGCTTGAGGTACAGCCTTAGACTGGTTTGAGTCTTTTTTGGCAAGAAAAGTCTCATCTCAATTATCTCAGCGTCAAAACTGGTTCGTCCAAACATTTTATGCCAGTTATACAAATGTATCAAACAGCATTCAGTAAAATACACTCACCTGTTTTCTTGTAAACCCTGTGGCTTCAAGTATATATATATACTCTATATATTTTTTTTTTTTTATAATGCAGCCAACTATGATAATAAATTGTGTACAAGAAAATTAGAAAATTAAAGTTAAAGCTACGCCATATGAAGTTTTCCTTTACATTTAAATGGAGCTCACATTCTTATCCAACACTAGTCAAAGCATGCAATTTCCATTGATTATTAAAAAAAACAAAAAGAAAGAAAGCTGATGTGGACCAATTTTAAAATAAGTTTCCTGTGTGAAATGCTCAGTTGTTTGTGGTACAGCCTTAGACTGGTTTGAGCCTTTTTTGGCTAGCTAAGACTCATCTCAATTATCTCAGCATCAAACTGCTTCGTCCAAACATAAAGCCAGTTATTAAACAGCATGCAGTAAAATACACTTACCTGTTTTCTTGTAAACCCTGTGGCTTCAAGCCAATTAACATGATATTCCAGTACAGATGTAACTTGGTGCTAAAGAAAAACAGAAAAAAAAATGAGTAATGACAATAATGTTATAATTAAAAAAAAAAAGTCGTGCCTAAGCAAAAACACTGTTGCCCTTATAATCAGTATCAATTAAATCTAGATCTACAGACAAAGTGGCCAAGCGTTTTGCGAAGAGAGATTCCATAAATTTGTCATCAGCACCACTTCAATGCAATCTGTTTAAGATAAACCTCTTGGTAACATCCTAAAAGTTTATTTCAACTTTTAAGTTTACATTAAGCATTGACTGTAAAGGGAGCATAACGCAATGTGTCCCTCTGTCATATTTTAAATAAGTCATAGTTTAGCTTATCTTAAACAAGGTTTATCTAAAGCAGATTCCACATGTATTCATTAGAGCATCATAAAGCATGATGGCTACAGGTATCTTTGACACAACGGATGCTTTTCATAAATAAATCAGTATGAGAAAGAAGTGTTTTGAGTGTGCATGATTTTAACTATTTTCAAAGATGACAAGAGCAGAGTGTTTAGCACACTTGTCTTATCTTGGTAAAGCTAATAGGTGCTGCATAAATATCTCTCAAATCCAATTGAATTCTTCTTGTCTCATTGTCTTTCACCTTACCTATCAGTCACAATCTAGATATATATTTCAGTTGTGCCAACTGGATTCTTTTTTTTTTTTTACTGAACCTTTGTCTTTCACTTATCTATCAGCCACAATCTAGATATATACTTCAGTATTGCCAATTGGATTTTTTTTTTTTTTACTGAACCTTTTCGCTTAAAGCAACAACAAAAAAGAATTTTCAAGACATGCCTGACTCATATGTGCAACTATGTGTAGAAGAGGTGGTGTTCCATCCTCATCCTCGTTTATGTCTGGAACAGGGATGGCTTCCTCCGTCATAGGTTCTAGGGATTTCAACTTCACTTTCCCAAAGCATAATCTGCACCAATTCTCTGCATCTTTCGCTTGAGGCTACAGTTGAGACAGGGGGAAAAAGGGTTGATGAGCATTGGGAAAACAAAAGTTACATCCTCATTGCACCATTTTAACTGCATTTGTAGGGCACAAAGTAGTTGGATTACACAGTGGGCCCAGAAAAAAAAAAAATCTGCCTTTGCTGGGGATGAAAATCAGGACCTTCACAGAAGTGGCCCAACACCCTAAATATTGCCCCAACTGCAGGGGGTATGATATTTTAAAGTACTATCAGCAAAGTTAAAATATAAAATTTTGTTTTTGAATTTCTTTCCCTTAACAATTAAAGATTGCCCCAAAGAAAAAATATCCAGTCCTTTTGTAAGGATTGGTTGAATTTAGTGCTTTTCCTTAAACCTTAAAGCATGACAAGTCTTACCAGATTAGGTGCCTGTACATTGATCTTCTTCTGGCGAACAAGTGCTTTCAGTTGGATCAGTTTCTGAAAGGAAAGAGGAATTAAAGTTACATTTGTGGCACTAGGGGTAAAATAAATTTCTAGGAAAATTTAAAAAGAACAAATTGGAAGATTGGGAGTCTATGCGATTTTAACCACTGATATTTAGATGGAAAATAATTCTCTCAAGCATCTGTTTTACTTTACTACAAGGTTATGATTGAACTCAACAATGTGTAGTATTTATCATAGTAAAGAAAATACTTTGTCAGTATGTAATATAAAACTTTGACGATATAGAATATAACAATATAATATCTTGAATCTCAATAAGGTGAGAAGATTCCAGCTTTAGCAATATATATTACATATACATGTATGGTATCATCACATTCACTTTGAAAATACTCAAGTCTTCATATCTGCAATTTCCTCAAGCGATAAATTTGGATTTGTGAAAACACAATGTTGCCAACTGGACCATTTTTTACTGAACTTTTTGGCATGCAACAGTATTTAATATTGAATCACAAGAAACAAACCCTTATTAGACCTTTCCTAAGAACTGATCGAACATTTTTTTTTTAACTGAAAATCTGTAAATCTACAGAACAGTGGGCACTGCTGACAATATCTCTGTGTGGCCCTATGTTCCACAGGGAATCAAGAGGCTTTAAAAACTAAACAACACCTGTAAGATACCTGTCTCATGGCAGCAAATTCAGCAACCTGGAGTCTCTGCCAGGCCATTGGAGCTTTGAAACTTGCAGGCACAGGTAGCAAGCCGCCTGGCTAAAGTGAAGATTAAGAAGATTAGATGGGTTAAAAAAAAAAAAAGATAAACTGCTTTAAAATAAATATACCAGTGAAAAGTTAAAGACAACCAAATTTATTGTGATTCCAGTTAAATCTAAATATTTATGTTTAGGAACAAAAATTTCAATTACTATGTTCACTTTTTTGCAGAACTGCCACCACAGCCTGCCATTTAAGCGAATAGTTTTAGGAAAAAATGCCACGCTTCTAGGCATAAAGTGGACGGCTCTGTTTTTTTGTTTGATGAATGAGAAATGGGCACGCCCTGCCTTTGGATACTCATGCCAACCATTTGCACAAGTGCATTTGGAAGCACGGTTCATAGGAACATTTTTAGTTGACTTGAGTTGGCTGCTTAAATGTCGAAAGTCAGCACTATATTATAGGCTATATTGGAAAAAATTTGTATTTTAATTTTTTTTTTTAAGTAACTCAAGCGTTCGCCTACATGGCAGTAGGAAAATATCGCAAGAGCTCAGTGGGTCTTTAATGCTAAAAATGACCGGCTGTCAACAGCAAACACTTTTGTTGATGATTTTTGGTGCTCGCCATGGGCAGACTTGATTGTGAGCATGTAAAACATCACTTATCAAGTGGGGACTTGACTTTTATACAGAGGATCTCAAACAAAACAGTACGAAATATGTCGCTAACAAAAAAAAAATATTTAAAAAAAAAAAAATTTAATTGCGTGCTAGCAGGGTAGAGAATGTTGCAATTATACAGTTACTTTCATAGAAAATGAGAACTAGTCACTTGAAATTAGACTTTTGTCACAAAAAACAACAGATATCAACACCTAAGATGACTCTTGGGGGATATAACTGAAACATGAACATCATATAAAATGTGTAACTATGAGGCTTTCTTTTTATTGCACTCTAACATGAAACATTTTAGGAAAGGAAGTCCCAAGAAAAAAGAAAATACAAAACTTCAATAAACACAATGTTTCAAATAAGCAAGCAGCTGTATATTTTAACACTTTTTTGGTTCATATATGTCCTCTTTTGTAATTTGAATCCTCTTAATTAGAAGATTTGATTAATGCCCAAGCAATACGAATTATGAGGTTTCCATTGTATATCAAGAGGCAAAAACGTATGCCGTGTCCTTTATGAATTACCTCAGTGACTTTGACAGTCTGACGCGTCAAGAAGGGCCTTGTGTCTATATCAGCAACCACGACCCGAGGGCAGTGTTGGGCTTCACGCCTGATTGAGACGATTAGAAAAATAAATTTCATTTCATAATAAATTTGTGATATATTTAGGATAAATTATTAAATAACAAATTTTGAGGGTGAAATTTCTTGACAGCTTGAAGAAAAAAAATAAGTTTCAAAATTGGGAATAAAATGATGTACATAAACTGTCTTTAAAAATTTCAGAAAACAGAGCGAGAACTTTTTTTAAACTGTATTATATTAATTAAATGCATTTACTGCTACTTAATCTGCTGATTGATTTGTAGAAAACCATAGCCCTACAAAGTGCATACTTGTGAAAAAAATATAAAACTGACAATGAGATAGAGACGTTGTAATTAATTTTTTGTGTAATTTCTACCTCTATTTCTTTGATCGGAAATAAATATTTTTAAGGTAAGAGCGAAAGTAAACATTCTTATTTGTTGAGAAATAGAAAAAGTGAAATTTAACTTTTAATTAAACAGGTGATGCTGCAAAGATACTTCAATGTATTGTTATAAAACTAAATTTTTTTTAAATGATTCTGTATGTAACTGCTACTTTTTTTTTACTCGGTTAGGGTTACAAAAAAGTGATTTCAATTCTAAAGACTCTTTAAAAACTCTTCCCGCCCTGAACTTTTATACAAATTATAACCACCATGTTCCTATCATTCATTTGCAGCCATAAAATACAGTCAATCGTTTTTCACTCTTGGCCTGAGGTATAACTATATTTCTGTGTCAACATTTATTAAACATTTAATTGTTGTTTGACTTCCTACTAATTCCGACTTAGAAAAGTTTCAACTTTGTAGCTTGTCTGTTAAAATGGATTTGAGATTTTTAGTTAGTTTAGTGAAGGATATTTTTTTTCACTTTAAAGTTCAAACTAAGACAAAAAAAAGAACAATTAAAAGAATTTTATTTCTGTTTGCCGAGAGCAGGATATACCTAGGCTATTGCTTCCGCGTGATTTCATCGAGTTCAATGTACTGAGTAACTGACTAATTATTGTTACTGCAGAATTTATTACGAGTGTATAGGCATACCTCACTCTCATCAGGTATTCACTTCCTGATGTTGGAGGAATGCTTGGATCAAAAGTTGATTCACATTCTGCTTCATCGATGTGAAAGGCTCTGTCAGTAGGACCATCGCTAGAATCATCACTTTCCACAAAGTCCATTGTTGAATTAAACTAACTTTTTATCTGAAAGATGAAAATTAGGGCCTATAGATAAATACAAATGGCTATTTAAACAATTTTATATAGATCTAAATATAATCTAGGGACTTTCAAAGATTTTAGTATTTTTAAACATGCATTTAAAATTTTTTTTAATATATATATATATAGAAATCTTTAAATAATTTTGAGATCTAGATCTAGATGAATTTATCAAGAGTGTTAGAAAAGTAGGGACTCAATAAACCTAAATCTAGATGTATCATGTAGTTAGGGTCCAGTTAATTCATCAAGCAAGACTAATTGGTGTGGCGTATAAAATCTATTATATAACAACTTATTACTTTAAACTTTTTACTTTAGACCTTGAAACGTCAGTACCTATAATAAGACTTCCCAAAAAATCAATTGTAAGGCTACGACGAGTCCCAAGCTACTCACGACGTTGTACTTGCGGCCTCTAGTATTCAATAATTATTTTAATTTTGCTGAAAAATAGTCTCACATTGACCTAGACATTTCTCGCTGCTGAGTGCAGTTTTACCGATGGGCGATTGCACTACAAATTAATGTAAATAATTCGGTGTGCAAACTTGCAAAGAGGTTTAAAGACAGCACTCTGAGCAAAGCAACGTTGTTTGGTCGAACATAGTTCAAAACAGTCAATTTCCATCCTTGGATGGAAATGGGAAAGTGGGTAATGTATAGTACTGTCCTTAAATGGTGCGAGCTTTATTGTAAAACTAGTAAAAGGTACATACTGAATGCGTGTAATTATTAAAATTAATTCATTTTTATTTAATCTTATTTCTTCATATCACAATCCTCTTGGTTTATATCGAGTAAAGCTATTTATAACTTTTATGATTTGTACTTGAATAGACACGGTAACTTATAAAGGTATTGTCATTGGGTTTTTTTTACACAAGGAATAGTCATAATTATATTGATAAAATAAGATAAACATTAAAAGGCCAAAGACGCAGCAGTGGCCACCTGCATCCAGCAAGAACTGCAGTCGCTGGTGGACCAATTCTGCCGAGCCTGTCTTGACTCTAGGTTGACCATCAGTCTGAAAAAGACCAACTTACTGAGACATCCGATCATCACCACCGACGACTACAAGCTAGAAGTCGTTCGGTAGTTTACCTTCCTCAGTACCTGGGTACCTTGGTACCACCATAATCGATATCTGAGATCGGAAAGAGTATTGGCAAAAACACTCGCACGCCTGACAACCTGCGCAAACAGGACAAGCTCCCGCAAAAACAAATTATAGTAATTATAAAGCTTTCGCAAACAGGACACTCCTCTATGGCAGCAAACATAGACTGCATTCAGGCTAAGTGTGAAAAGACTAAGTTAAAGTTTCATTTCTAGTGTTTTAAGCACACTTAATGGTGAAAAGCTTATCAATGTCAGAATCCCCCCCCCTCCAACTTTTCTATTTTATTTTCCTACCTACTCTGATCCCCCGTACCCCATTATCAGGGGGCGGGGTGGCCCTGGAGTAGAACATCGGTTTCCGACGCAAAAGGTCCGTGGTTCGAGTCCTAGCTATTTCGCTCCCTATTGGTTGGACCGGTGTCAGTTTAATGTGATCGGCTGAGACATGAGGCATGGTATCCCCGCCCTGTCTCATGTGTGGTAGCACACAAAATTGTCAGACTTTAGTGTTGGGGCCTGTCCTCGATATAGCTTATATAGTGCTGATGTTGGACCTTAAACCAACTCAACTACAACTACTTCATTATCACTTTATAAGAGTACGTAACTATACCACATCGGCAGGGTCCTCTTCCCAATGGCAGCATGCTTTCTACACGAATCTCCAACTGGCGCGAGTGGTAGAACATCGGTCTCCCAAGGAAAAGGTGCACGGTTTGAAATCCATGGTCGTGCAATTTTTTTTGGTCCGATTTCGTCTCCTACTCGTAGGGTTGGTGTCAGTAGAACTAATCTGACCAGTTGAGACGGAAGTCCTGGTATCCCCGTATTGTTTCCGCGCGGCGATAAGCATATGTGTGTTTATGTATTTTTAGACCAGTGAGATTTATGAAGACTTTCAAGTCTTAATGGTTTTAGAGCAATGTAAAGCACATGGAGCACAACCTTACAGTGGTGTATTATTATTATTATTATTATGTATTATTATTATTATTATTATTATTATTAGTATTATTATTATTATTATTCAGAATCTCTTTTCCTCATAAAATTAACCTTTTGACATTTAGAATAGTTAGAAATATAGGGTAAGCAGATAATAAATAAATGCACAAATTCTATTGAGCAATAATGTTCTAGACTACCAATTTGTTTAGTGCTCATGACACAAACGCACGCACACACACACACACACACACACACACTTTGTTAAATGATGTTTCATAAGTTTGTAACAACAGGAGAAATGATTAACAAATCAACATGAAGTGTCGATTTTCTAAATCATGTTTAATTAGTTTCAGGGATTGAAAGTGTCTCAATGAATACACTACAATACATGTACAACTGGGCATGATTGTTAACAAAAGATAAAGAGTCATAAAATCGCCCCAAAAGGTTTCAGCATATTGCATATTGCTATTGCTAGAAATAACCACAGTTAATCTCAAGGTAAATTACAGTGCTATAATCATGTGAATGATGGGATATTGGACAGAGGCTCAGCTTACACACATGTATATATATTCCAATGTAATGAAAATGAGAAAACAAAATAAGATGCTTGTACATGTGCATAGGTATGTATACATCATTACACAACCCAGGAAAAGACAAACTGAACTGCATGTATAGATATCCTCAGGTAACATACAAATTCAAGGAGTTACAGTTTGCATAATTTGATATAAGCACTTCAACAATGTTCAGTTTAAGAAGTGCGTCAACAAAACAATGGTTTAAGCAGAGCATTTCAAAATACAATCATGTATATACAAAGAAAGCGATAAATAAAGTTATTAAGACAATAATATGTTGTTTTTTTTCTTCTTCAAATTTCTGTTTTGCCTACAAAGTATTTAGAACACAAAAAGCAAGGAAGCCTTCAAAGCGTATTTTTAGTTACCTTTTTCATCCTCCCTCTAATCCCCTGTCCCAAAATATGTTTACCACACATGTTAGTTATAATAATCCCCAAAAAGGTTGGTACACATTATATGTATTTATTTCAAAATGTACACTGAAGATTTATTTTAAATAAAACCAGTTGACAATGCAATGAAAAAAAAAAAAGCCCGACATGCATTAGCGCTCGCATCTGCCATTGCAATCATAGTTGCCAAGGCAAAAACAAAAATTCTTAAGGAATAGAGATTATTTTTGTGTTTTATTAAAGCTTTTTTCAAGTAAGTAAGGGATTTTTAAATCAACAAATTACAGTGTAATTTTAAAAAAGTGTCTAATACATGACTTTTGTATTACCAATGTTCTTTACCTGTTTAATCTAAGTCCAGTTTTGCTGTTCTCTGTCTTATTTCTGTTCTTGTTATTTGCATTTTATTTTAGTACTTAAGAGGGATAAATAAATTATAATAATTATTAAAGTCAACAGTTTTTCGAAGTTAAATACACTTGTTTTTTCTGAGTTCTGTGTCCTCAAAATCAAACTAGAAGCTGTTTTATTTTTTTATTTTTAAACACCGCAACGAAAAAAAAAACAACAACAAAAAACTCAACAAATATAATGATCTATTACTTAAATCTTTATGCACTGATTATATCCTGAATATTTTAAGAGGCTAAAGATGAGACTAAGCTGCTGAAAAAATTATGTATGATTTTACTTCACTTGATGGACTGAATCGAAAAATATGAATTGGTATAAGAAAACAAAACAAAAAAGCTTCCTCAACAGAAAAATAAAACGTGAGCACACATTGTTCTGGACTAATCAGTTATGCCAGTGCCACTCATATAAATAAATTAAAGTAATATATTGCTGTATATATATATACAGCCCGTATTGCCTAAATTGATACTCAGGGAGCATTACTGAAAACACTCAGTAATGTATACAATTGAGTTGAATGCCCTTCTTTCAAAGACGGCAAAGGAAATTCATGAAACAAAAGCTCTGGGATATAAGATTTGTTTGAGCATTAGCAGTAGCAACTAAATCAGTTTCTATCGAAGATCTTCATCTTATTAAGACACGTAGGGCAACCACATATAAAACATTATAGTGCAACAGAGTACATTATTTATTAATACATGTGATTACCATCACCAACAATTGCTCATTGAAGAGTTCTTATAAATGAGACTATCATTATTATATGAATAATAAAATAATTATGTCTCCAGTTTTACTTTTAGGCTTTTAATGCATATAGGCAAAAGTAATACAAAACTTAAGTTTCTTAAGCTCTTCATATATTTTTGTCATGGCAAAAATTGCTCAGAGCAAACTTTAAATTATTTAGAAAAAATAAAAGGTTAGCTCATAGTCATATAGGGGTTAAAACATTTTAGACAAAACTTCTTTTGTTCGAAATTATGATTGTTCATCAAATTCATTTTTTTTCCCCATATACACCACAATAAGCCATTCCAGTTTTTACAACAGTACTTCATAACATGCAAAACAAAATAATGCTACAATCTTGATTTGTTCATTTAAAGCAGAGTTGACATCATCAATTTTGTGATAACTGGCAAGAATGTACACAGGTTTTATAAGTTATTGAGTTTGTAAGAGAAAAACGCAAAGCTTCTGGTCAACTCGACAGATCCATCCTCCTGTGCGACTTGCATGGATGAACATCTAGGAGCCAGCCTCTTGTTCCTGGCCAAGTCCTTCCAAAATGAGGCCCATCGGAGTTCTCTTCAAACCCACATACTCAAGCTTGTTGGCAAATTTGTTCTTCAGATTCCTCAACCTCAATGATGCATGGATTAAAATCACTGGATATGGGAGGGAATAAAAAGCAATGATAATTTTTATACATCATAATTGCTAAAGTTATACAGATCATTGAGGAAACAAGAGTGAGGGTCCTTGTTTAACTAGGTTAACAACATTTCTGAAGTAGTTTGCCATTAGTTTCCTGGACGCACTTAGGTTGCACTGTGATCTAAGAGTCTAAGCTGGTGCTGACTTAACACAGGGGCCCCAGAAAAATAATTTATTACGCCGGCAATAAACCTAGCACCCTCATAAAGATGGCCCAATGTACTATTAGTTACCATCGCACAAATGGCACATCAAAATTACTTAACCTGAAAAGTGACGACTAAGCAATTACCGGTATTTAATTTTCAATCATATTATTTTAAGTTATAAAACTGGGATTGACCAGTATACAATGTATTGGCTTACATTACGCTGACTAGATTGTAAAACTTTTGTCCATCCTTCTTAAAGCTAGTACATCATTAAAAGCGTAATGGTTTCATTGATTGATTGGTTGCTTAACCTATAAAATAGGCAACTAGGCTATACTTCGGATGCACCCCAAGTCTAATTCTTTCTGTGCTGCCACACAGAGGGAGTGCTAGAATACCAGGGCTACCCTCAGCAAGCCACTTCGTACGTGCATTTATAAATCCAAACAGTAGAGAAAAAATCCAACAAATAAATTGTGCCCAATAATAGCACTCAATCACCAGTGTCAAGACAACAACCCTCTCCCCTTGATCCTTCAGGCGCACAAATTACTTCTACTTGCAATTTCTTTTGACTAATAATGTTTTTGTATTGTTTGGTTCTGGTTCTTGTTCTGTTAAGAACATTGAATGGTTATTTTTTTTAAAGTGTATTTCTTTCATTCAAGTCGTTATAAGTATAAGACTATAACAGTATATTGGAGAAAAAAAAACTCCAACATTTCTTTCACCAGAACTTAGTGGAGTGAACAACTATTTGTTTTTGATAGTACCTGTAGCTTTTCTTTCAGGAAAGGGACAAATCTTACCAGAAATTTATTTTGATCATTCATGTAAAAAATCATGGCCATTTGCACTCTAGAAACTTACTCAATGATAGTACAGCTTTTCTTTTAGGAAAGGGACAAATCTTACCAGAAATTCATTTTGATTATTCATGTAAATAATTATGTATAACCAACTGCACTCTAGAAACTTACACAATAAGGGAAAAGCAATTCCAAACAAGAAGACCATGACGGCACCAAACATGTAAACCACAAAGTAGCCTGCGGCAATGATGGCTGCCACACAGAACACAGGGTGATCATGCTTGAATCTGCGCGCTTTATACTGGTTGTTGGTAAAGTAGACAAAGAGACCGAAGCAGATGGCCAGAGCTGTAAATCCAAACAGTATCTGGACAGGATGAATTATCCTGAAAAAGAAATGAGAGTGAAAATTAATACCTTCAGATTCAAATGAAATGCATTGAAAATTTATCATGGAAAGTTACACGCAATCATTCTTTTAAAGTTAAAAGCCAGTTCAAAATAATGTTTTCTCAAGAGTTATTTGCTACGGTTACCCATGCCAAATGTGTAGTATATATCTGTTTGTCAATTAAATTAAAATTTTAAAAGAAAATTCCCCAAAATCATGATTTTCATTTTTTTTTAAACAGAAGTAATGAGCATATGTTTGATCGGATAATGCCATATTAAAAATGGACACCGCTTGTCATAGGTAAACCTCCTGGATTCATGTGATAACGCATTTTTTTCATGCTCACAGATCCAATCAGAAGGCACTGTGTTATCAATTGAGTTCAATACCGCTCAAAGGCATTTATAATTACGTGTTTTTGAACTGTGAAGGCCAGGAGGTAGGAAAAGGAGGAAAATGCAGAAAAAAATTGCGGACAGGATATCCAGAATGCGGTGGAACTAGTGTTAGAAACCTAAATAGGTCTATATGTAAAGATGGCACACATATAATTTTCTATTTTTCTAAACCTCTTCATAAATTTTCAAATCAGTAATTAGGCCCTAATAAAAATGTGCAGTACCAAAAGTATAAAAACTTTCAATCAAAAAGCAGAAATCAAGATCAAGATGTAATCTAGACAAAAGATCTAATATCATTTTTTTTTTCACTTTCAGTCAATGCAGACAATGTTACTTGTTAGCTAGACTAGATGCATGTACACTGAGGTGCCATTTTCAAAATAAAAACAAAATTTGACAATTCAATACTAAACTCGCCAGGTAATTCTAATATTGAGTGCTGGTCTACCTATCCGTAAGCACCGGTTCAAACCCACCATTGTAGATTTATTTGTTTGATTCTGTCCTTACTGATTGGGTCGGCGTCAGTATCATAATTAAAGACTGGTGACATCTATAGTCCTTGTATCCCCGCTCTGTCTGAGCACTGTCAACAAGATCTATGTGGCAGCACATAGATTTGTCAGTCTTGGGTCCCGTCCACTATATAGCCTTGCTGCTGACATAAAACATTTTAAAAGAAACTAACTCACTCACTCATAAATCAAGTGCATAGGCCTACATCTAGACTCTAGATGTAATCTGAGCTCTGCCTAGATGTAGGCCTATATTCTAGATCTAGACCTCTAGAGATAACTTTAAAACTAGAGAATTTCTATAAGTTAAAATTTAAAACAGTAACTTGTCTTTCCTTACCCAATAAGCAAGAATATTAACAGGGCTGCTAAGAAATAGTTGCTCTGATAATACAATAAGTTGTTTAAGACCCTATTACACCATTTCTCTGGATCATTAATTTGCGGAGTCTGAAATCTAGCAGAATCCAGAAGAAAATCTCCCATAGACCGGAGAGGGGCCAATTCAACGTCAGCCATTTTGCAGGAAGAATGTGCTGTAGAGTAGACTTGGTCTCTCAAGTTATCTACGTCTCGTGAGCACTTCGATCTATCACTCAGTATCACGGTAGGTTCTCTTTTCTGTGCTTATCACTCCTAGCCCTACAGTAGGCTTAATGTGCGTTGTACGATTGTTCGCGTACAAAACACAGTTTACTAAGTTTGTGGAAGGACTTAAATGCATAGCCACTTACATAAAACTGTGAAATGTAAAATAAAATACGTCAATAGCAGCTATATATAAGATTACATAAAATTATATATTGTCTTTTGGAATGTATAGAAAACAGTGAATAATAGAGATAAATTTCTACACACACAAGAAAACAAAAAATAACACAAAAACAAATATTCGTACAGAGCAAACAAAAATAACATCTACGACAGTGACACTAAAGAAACAAAATCAAATTCAAAACATCTTAAGAGCTTAATTTACTAACGCTGTCTTTACTGAACCAGTCATGTACTGAATTAATTTCTTGCTCACGCAAAACAGATTACTCAGGTGAAAAAAGGGGAGTAGGACTACACATTGCTATGATAAGTAATAGTGTTTAATCATTACCAAACACTGTTCGATCTAGACCATAATTATATATATATATATATATAAATCTCCCATAGACCGGAGAGGGGCCAGCTCTACGTCAGCCATTTTGCAGGAAGAATGTGTTGTAGAGTAGACTGTAGTTCAGCGTTGGTCTCTCAAGTTATCTACGTCTCGTGAGCACTTCGATCTATCACCACAGGCTCTCTTTTCTGTGCTTATCACTCCTACTAGTCCTTCAGTAGGCTTACGGTGCGTTGTACGATTGTTCGCGTACAAAACACAGTTTACTAGGTTTGTGGAAGGACTTAAATGCACGGTCACTT
The DNA here is from genome assembly GCA_003991915.1 of Elysia chlorotica. Classification (NCBI taxonomy): domain Eukaryota; kingdom Metazoa; phylum Mollusca; class Gastropoda; family Plakobranchidae; genus Elysia; species Elysia chlorotica. Next base: position 63,650 of record RQTK01000686.1, on the reverse strand, counting down.
ACATAAAACTGTGAAATGTAAGATAAAATACGTCAAAATAAGCTATATAAGATTACATTAAGAAAATTATTGCCTGTTGGAATTTATAGTAAACAGTGAATAATAGAGATACATTTGTACACACAAGAAAACAAAAGCAAATAACAGAAAAAACAAACATCCGTACAAAGCAAACAAAAATAACAGCTACGACAGTGACACTAAAGAAACAAAATCAAATTCCAAACAGTTTTAAGAGCTTAATTCACCAAATCTGTCTTTACTAAAGAATACATATATGAACAAATTTCTTGCTCAAACAAAAGAGATTTTAATGTAGGCCTACTCCAGTGAAAAAAGGGAATAGGACTACACATTACTATGATAAATAATAGTGTTTAATCATTACTAAATCATTACTAAATATTGTTCCACCTGGACCATATATAGCTTATAAAACCATTTTACGAAATTGAAAGTTTAAGTTTATTAGAAAAATTATATTTGTCTTTAAGTCCTTAATTAAATTTATTTAACCCGCTTTAAAAAAAAAATCTAAAAAATAACGTTTAACTTTAATCAATATATTTATCCTACATTGTGTTTCCCATTAATTTGTTGCAGCATTCACCAATGACTACATCCAGCCCTTTCAAGATCAGTTACATGTACGTGTATTATAACTAATTTCATTAATTATCTCGATCTTATTTTACCGAAACTTATTAGTTACGATAGAAGATGATGTTTTTTTTAGAGCGGCACAAGCAACATAATAATGTACCGATACCTGGATCGGATTGGTATCTGTTCCGGTACCGGGTAAGATGATGCGGACAGTTCCTTACCATTTTTTTTTGTCCACATAATTGGACCATGTCACGTTGGGAAGCGATATAATATTTCAAAACGCACCGCGGTACACCACCAATACATGTATTCAAATTAGGTTTAGGCGCCATTCCAAAATAAAGTCTAAAGTCCAGTTTCTAACGGGCCAATTTGTATGTTATGCCCACCAGCTTCCCAACTTGCTCATCTTTTATTCATTTCAGGACGTTATTGACATCAATACGCTAAGATTCAATATCAGTGCGTTCTAATGAATCATCAACCTCATCACGATTCACAACAGCCTGCGCGTCTTTTTCACTTTCGCTTGTGCTTAGGAAAATAGAGAGAGAGAGAGAGAGAGAGAGAGAGAGAGTGAGAGAGAGAGAGAGAGGAGGGGGAGGGAGGGAGGGAAAGAGAAATAAAGAGAGAGAGAGGCACAACTCTCCTATTTTCCATAAAAGTTCGATCACTAAGCCTGCGGTCGAAGTATAAATCCAATATTTTGGTGGTAGCAGAACAAACATTCTGTAGTAAACTGATGGATACTTTGTTTTTAATGTTTACAACGACTTAAAGGAAAATCTACCTAAAATCGGTCGAGGTTTTCTTATACAACAGGGAAAGACATCAAAGTTAACAAATAATTTGTATTTACTTCAAGGTTTCCAACATTAGCAGGCAAAGTCTTAAACATTAGGCAAAGTCATCAAAGTTAAAAATAATTTGTATTTACTTCAAGGTTTCCAACATTAGCAGGCAAAGTCACCTAAGTAGACAATAAATTGCATTTAGAGTCCAAGTTAATAATGCCATTAAAATCATAGGAACCATTGGGTCATTCCTCATTGTTGCAGTGTAGGCTAAGTAGGCTGAACAAACAAACAAATAATCTCTGAGTATCACTCTGAACTAACTATGGCAATGGCTTAATAGACATAGATCACTGCTACTCTTATTAATATTATGCTAATAATGTGTTCAATCCAATCATTTCAGTGACTTGGCCTGTTCTTATGAAAGTCCCGATTTAGTTGAATAATAATATTTTGAACTGTATATCATTTAATAGTTGACGCATTTAGATCATCTTACATTGTTGTTGCGTACGCTGAGTAGGCTCAGCCAAAATACTCTCTCAGTACAATTAATTTGTTCTAACTATAGTAATAAATAAATAAAGTAAGATCATTGGTACAATTTTTACGCCGATATGTGTTCACTGTGGTCAACTCTGTGACTTCTACTGTCTTTGGTCTGTACTTAAGAAATCCTCGTCTGGGCACAATATGGACTGGTTATTATTGTTCGCGAGAGAGCTTGTGGGTGGAACATGTGTTAAATGGTACTTTGAATCTTTTACACGATACATGGAAAAGACACGGCAGATCTTAACATGCTGAGATGATTTCAGTTCACCTGTACAGGGGATAGGCACCATAAACTAAATCAAGCTAGGGCATCCACAGAGAGCCCCTGAGCAAAATATTATTTCATTTGTATGTTCTGGCCTAGGATTCTTTTTTACGACTTTGAAAAAAGACAACCACAAAAAAAGAAGAAAAAAGCAACTATAAATTATTATGTTGTTACCTTGTTACAAGGTGTAGAAAATTCGTTGTCATTGCAAAGAGAGTCGATTTAGAAAAAAAAACATTCGTATTATTAGATAGAAGCAATGCAGTGTACGATGGGCACTTTGAGGAATCATGCTTCTGTAAAACAGCATTATTGTGATATCCCCACACTTTTCAATATACCTTATCTGCCAAACTTTCACCAAGATGCAGCTTACCATCCATACCACAACTTTCTATATGAACTTCAAGAAATAGTGTTGGCAATTTCGTTGGGGGTTTGAGATGTACCCACAAGTTGATGGATTTTCTAAAAAGTACAGTGTGTGTGTGTGTGTGTGTGTGCATCGGTGCCTCTTTGTCTGATGTCTTCAGAGGTGCGATAAAACATCATTAGGGAATAGCAGAAGTGAATCACACACAGGCAGAAAAGAATGTGCGGTTCTTTTGGCAGGTAATGAACCTCTTTGTCCGCATTTTACTTCATCGCTTGATAAATACCAGAAACCTGGAGTACATGCAATCAGGAATGCCAAAAGTGCTACCAGAAAAACAAACATTCAACAACCAATAGAGACTATGCCAAATTTTTGCCAATCACCATTAAGCGGTACACGCACTTCAATCCCTTATTTACTTTTGTTCTAAATCATTAAAAAATAAATTGCTTAGTTGTTATTCCTAATTTACTGTTCACACGGCTTTAAACTATTCAAGGTTATATCGCCAATGTCTGGTTCTACTGTCTTTGGCCAAGGCTATTATAAGAATGTATTATGACTAATGTGCCTCAGCAGTAGGCCTATTCAGGGGGGAAATGAAGCGAGAGGGGTGAGATATGGTGCGCCGAGGTTCTGCTGTTGGATACTGGTAAATTAGATTTAGAGATAAAAACACAATTATGTTTGTCACAGACATTCCAACACCAGTAGTCTCAGCCGTAGCTACGTCATAATCGGTACAGGTACACAAGTTCCGACCTTGGCTACAGTAACCGAAATAGGTACAATCTTGGTGAGTGAGGGAACCATCGGAACAAATAGCCGCTTCCAAGTTTGTTTATGTCTGTATCAAAATGGCAGCCAACTTGCGGACAGTTGTCGGTCAAAACATTACTTCAAGAGCACGGGCATTGTTACAGGTTTGATTGCCGTTGGTTTCTTTTTTTCTTTTCTCAAATACAAAGAGATAGCTCCTAATAAACAAAATTGCGTTTCAAAAGATCTAGATCTAGATCTGTCAGGGAAAGGTCATAATACGCACACTGGAAATGCAGGCATGTAGATCTAGGCAATATTCTTCTTTGGATCTAATCTAGATCTAGATCTGGATAGATCTATAATTATCTAGAAGAGTGTTTACTTAAAATGCAATTACTCAAAAAGTACCTAGGCCCGAAAACCCACAAACAGATTTTGGTACATCTGAAAACTACATTGCATACTTTCCAGTGAGATTATTATATTTTATAAATGCTACTTTTTAGCTTGAAAAAAAAGTTGCACGAAATCGTATGTGACAAGTGCCAGAACTAGATCTAATTGGATGTCTTGATAAGGCAACTGATATAAAAAAGCGGAGCAAAAACTGCCGATGGGATTGTAAACTTCCATCAAAACCACTCAAAGTATTATTTTTAAAAGGAAAGGTGAATTGGCTTTATAATTTGTTGTTATGATACACTTTCGGTGATCAACAGAGCCTCCGTTGCGATAAAAATGGTCGCACAGATCAACGGAGCCTCCGTTGATGCGACTGACTTTGAACTACCAATCAAGGGAGTGATTTAAATTGAAAAGGTTCAATTTAAAAAAAGGCTTCGACAGTTGAGTTGGGGCAGCAGCAGCAAACTGAGAGAGGTCGTTCCATTCTTTTACTCTATTAGTGAAGAAGGATTTATTGTCAGTGTTTTTTCTTGCATCTTGCATACAGACTTTATGAACTCACAAGGCAACTCACTCATCACTGATGTCGAATCTAGCACTAACTATACAACCAAACCACATCTCTCCCATGCTCAAGACAACAACAGGACAACATTTAAAATACCCCACTCCAACCATAATCCTAGCTCTGAAAAAAAAGAAATTGTAGTGTGAAATAAAATTATTACGATACGAAGAGTTTCTGATTTCATGGCTCTAGTGCATAGCAAATTCGGACAGAAACACATGAAGCGTATCTGTAGATAGGAGTCCTGATAATCCGGCACTGTCTCTAAGTGGCAACAAGTAAATATGTTAGACATTAGTCTTGGGACCCATCCTCAATATTGTCTTGCTGAGGTTGGGTGTCAAGAAACTCAATGCAACACCATCATCGTACTTCCCCCTGTATTTATTTAAATCTTTTAATTCACCTAATAGCACACATAGAATATATAAATCTAGCCTTGTCGTTTTAGAAGAATTTATTCCCACCAGTGGGCACATCTCAGCATAACATGTTTTTTCAATTGTTTCCACATCTAGGGTTCATCAGTATCGGATCTACAATGCCTTGCCTCTCAAAGAAGAACTTATTTGCCACATGTGGCATCCCTAGAGGTATAAAAGAATGTCTGTTTTGTCTGTCAGTTTGATTGATGGTATTTTCAAAATCCCATTTTAATGATGACTGATGACTCCTAGGCATGTTGTCTGGGATTTTCAATTGTCTATAAAATTCAAAATGGTCAACATTAGGTGTTAGCTTGTATGTTGAAAATATTCAAGTTTAAAAGATCTCAAATTTTTGTTGTTGTTTTTTTTAAATTTTTTTTCTAGTGTTATTTGATATTATTTTTATCATAACAAATTGCATCTATTTACATGTACCTTTTTACGAATACATTTTTAATTCAGTTAAGTCAATGTGTTTGTGCTTTTTTTCTTGTTTCTGCACTGATAGTTTGCTGCTTTGCAAACGCCTGGATAGTTGAAGTTGAATTGGTTTTAACGTCTGACGTCTACCAATTTTATGTGCTGCTACATATGAGACAGGGCGGGGATACATGACTCCTGTCTCTGCCGGTCACACTAAACTGACACCGACCCAACCAGTAGGGAGCGAAATTGTCAGGGTTCGAACTTCAGACCTTTTGCATCGTAAGCCGATGTTCTAGCCCAGGACCATAGCGCCCTCCTTGCCTGGATAGTTTTTTTTTTCAATTTTATGCTGACATAAAATGATATGACAACTGACATTTTTTTTCACAATTCTTGTAAGCCAAGGTTTTTAATAGTACTTAATGTATATTTTATCATAGGACATTCTGAAGATTTAATAACTGCTCTAACACACCTTTTTATAAATCCATTTATTTTCACAGGTTTCACCATATGGCCTAAATTATAAAAGAGTATAAATGCGTTTATTAGATTCTAAAGAATTTTTTTGTTTGTTTGCACAATCCATGTGAATAGAAACCTTTTCCTGTGTTTCTATAATATCAGATAATTCTCCTGCACATATATTTTTTTAATGAAATGTTAGATAACATGTGTAGATTCTTTTGGGTGCACAATATGTCTTTACTCTGCCAGAAGTTAAGAATTTTTTTTTGGTTTGAATTAGAATGTCTCACAGGCACATTTTGAATTTGGCAATGGCGGACACATATTTCTTTCTTCTTCTAATTAAACTGGACAATATAATTTATAATTTATAATAACGCACACAATAAACATTGAAAGGCTGCACTGGGTATATTTTTTTCTTCTCTTTAGCTCTATCTTTATGGGTTTAAATGTCTCCTGGTTCCCATGGGGGTTCCAATACTGTTTTTTAGCTCTAAAAATTGAATGCACACGTAAATACTTGAGTGCACATTTTTACTATCGGAAAAAAAAAAAAAGAGAACAAATTTTTGCAATATGAAATCTCCATTTTTATTTTTGTCTTTTTTTGGTGGAGTTACATCAAGTGAACTGAAGTTCCAAATACTGGATTTAATTTTAAACATATTCCAGTTTAAAACATTGCCACGATCGGATAACTTTTGTAAATTTTCGAAGATACAGCAAATTTGTGATTTAGTATACCTTATCAATTATAATTGTTAGTCTTAAATGATCATGTCTAGGTTGGTGGGAGAGAGAGTCAGAGACAGACAGATGGAGATAGAGGAAATGATTGTTACTACAATTTATTAAAAACTTTATTATGGGTGTTCCCCAAGTTTTATTAACCTTTTCAAGGCCTTGGAACTAGCACTCTTTTTTTTTCCCCCTCAGATCTTCATATAAAGCCTATAATTCCTTGATCATGTGGAAAATAAAAGAAAGAATGATAATTATAGTAACATATTTAAAGATTCCGTCTTTTTTTAGTTTGACCACTTTAATATCTTATAAAAAAAAATTATGAAGTTTGACCTTAAGGCGTCAACAAGTGCTGTACTGATCAATCTGAGGCTGTCTAGTGCAGCATCGTGAAAGGGTTAACCTCTTTATGGCGCTGATATCTTCTTGAGAAACTACTATTATACAAATATTCATAATTAAATGGTGCGTCCTTGGGAAAAAATAGTATCTAAGTTAGTGTGTCCTGAAAAGGTGAACTTCTGAAATAATAATCTGCATGTTTATACTTTCATTTATTTCATTAAATTTAGACAAGGACTTTGGCAAAGTATGGAGGCAGAAACACAGTCACCCTGATGACTGGTGATGGCGTAGGTCCTGAGCTTCTTTCTCATGTGCAAGAAATTTTCAGGTTAGTGTATTAAGAGAGATAGTTTTTTTGATACTATAAGAAAAGAACTAAAAATTTAACCAAACTGGATTTTAACCTCTTCATATCAACCAGATTTCCTAAAAAAATAAGTTACCTAACCTGGGTGTTGTGTATAGACTCTTTATAGTTTGTTGAAGTTTGGTTTACTTTGGTAAAATCCAAGTTTTCTTTATTTTAAATAGATTTGCTGGAGCTCCCATTGACTTTGAAGTGGTAGAAATCAACGCCTCGACAAACACCCCTGAGGACATGGAAAATGCCCTTCTGTCAGTCAGACGGAATGGTGTTGCATTAAAAGGTTTGTTGTTGTTTTTTTTTTGCTTAGCGAATATAGTTAGATAGTATGTTACAATTCTAATGTCTTCATAATTACAGCTTTTGTGTGTCTATACAGACTTGCAGTTTATCTAAATATTTGTACTTACCCTTAAAGAATGACCTAAATCTATTAAGCTATCAACACAAATGCTAAAGTTCAAAATTTTATTTTTATAGTTTTATGATTTATTGATTCACATTTTTATTTGGAATCCTTTATATTTTTATGATGTGCCCTTTCTTTCTTTTTTAAAGAAAAAAATATTTTTTGTTGTAGGCCATGAAAATCAAATACAAACAACTATTTTTAGATAGGAGAGAAAAGCAACTGTTATTGCTTATATAGTTGAATTTAAACTGCGTATAATTTTCTAGCTTTGAATTGAATTTCTGACTCGAGATATTATAGTATACTGTAAACAGTTCACTGAGTTCAGTGAATCAATCCCTATTTCTCTATTGCAGGAAATATTGAAACAAAATTTGATGATCCATCCTTCAAGTCAATGAATGTTGCTTTGAGGTAAATACTAACATTCTGCATTATTTTTTTTCTATTTTCTTTTTCTTCATAAAGACTATTTACCTGAAGGACAGACAGATATAGACTAGTGGTATTTTGTGTATTAAGACTATTTAAACAAAAAAAAAGGACAGACAGATATATTTTTTATGCTGAGAACATTTTGTTCAGAAAGAAATCCAGACAAATTAATATAGATTAGGAGAATTTATTTGGAAAGAAGGCCAGACAAGAAACAGATATAGACTGAAATAACTTTATCACTAGCTCACCTGCATTGTTATGATTTACTTAATTTCCTTTGCATGTTAAACATGTTTAGATTTCCCCCTGAGAGGTTAATAGGTAAGGCCTATCTTATCTTATCTTATCTTTAACATTAAGTATTATAATTATATAAATGTATAAATGTCAATTATTTGCTTGACTAAGATGCATCTGCATTATCCATGACGGATCCTCTTAACATATATGGTCTCCTTTCTGAAACAGAACGCAGCTCGGCCTGTTTGCCAGCATTGTGAAGTGTAAGTCCATCCCAGGCGTGAACACGAGGCACAACGACGTCGATTGCATTCTCATCAGAGAGAACACAGAGGGGGAATACAGGCAGCTGGAGCATGAAGTATGATCTCTTCCAAATAGCATTTTTAATCTTACTGTAGATTAAAGATCAATAAATATATAGAAGAAGTGCAGTCTGTTTCAAATATTTAAAACATAAAAAGGAAAGCAATGATTTTTATCAAATGTCGAAAAAACGCTTACAATTTACAACTTTTTGTGACAGACTTAATCATTTTTACTTGTACTTACAACTCGGTACAAATAACTATTAAGTAACTTTTAGTAATAGCACTTCAAGCATGTGTATTGCTGAAAGATAAATGTGATGGGAAAAAAAGTAAATGCTGTTTGTTTTAAGTTACAAATATTACGCCCACGAAATTTTGAGGGCAAACTTTTATTCATGTACCTTTGACTGTACACATGTGAGATAACATTTCATTCCTATATTGAATTTTTTTTTTATAAATCTGACAGGCAGAAGGAAAAGATTTTATCTGAATAGAAGAATCTTAAGAATAATACTTGTATGATCTGACATGTTTCCTTTACTTTATAACCAGCCTGTCATAACATACAGATGTTGTTTTTTTTTCCTTATGATCTTTCCATTCAAATCAAATAGAACCTGTTTATTATATCACCTGTAATGGTATCTGTAATGTAGATAGAACTTGTTTATAAGTCACCTGACCGTCAATAGCAACAATAACATGAATGAAAACAAACAAAAATGTCTATAAATTACAAATTACAAGTTAATTTGTATCAAAAGACCCTCACCTTGTATTTTATATTTGTGTAAACTGTGGCAAAAACACCTTTGTTTTTTTTTAATTGTTATTTTTTGTGGTTCAGTTAAAGTTAACCATGTATTGTAACGTTCAGAGACATCCTGAATTTTTCTTTTTTTTTTTTAGTTCCTTAATGTTCCGATATAATCAGGATGTTTCTATGCATTCTTAGCATTAGTATAGTCATTCTTTGCCGTTCTGTCATCACCTTAAAATAAACATTTGCACTGCATTCAACAAATATTTAAACATTTGCATTATGAATTATGCGGTATTATGAGGTATGCATGCAAGTTGATTTTTTCTGGGTTTTTTTTTCAATTTTACATTTAAAACAATATTACCAGACATGTTTTGAGTTGTTGCTATTGCTTGCAATGTTTTACAGTTTTGATCAAATGATTCTTTTCTGTGTTTTTTCCCCCTTAGAGTGTATCAGGTGTCGTAGAGAGCTTGAAGATAATCACGGCAAAGAAAAGCGAGAAAATTGCTAGGTTTGCGTTTGATTATGCTGTCGAACACAACCGCAAAAAGGTCACAGCCATCCACAAAGCAAACATTATGTAAGTTCGCTACCACAATTTGTAAACAGGGCATTCTTAACTAATTAGCAGTTGTTGTTTTTTTTATGTGTTATGATGACAAACAGTGAGCTCTATGGTTTTATCTAGGTGATTTATTGCCAACAATTTACTTTGTTGTTGTCGGTGGTTGTTTTTTTTTAAAATAAACACAATGTTAAAAATAAGAAATTTACTGTTGTTGTTTTTGCTTTCAAAGTTTTAATGAATACATGTAAATAATTTCTGAAAAAACTCTCTCCAATTTTAAAAGCTCTTATGGGGAAATTCGTTATTTCAAGGGATTTGTCATAAAATATGGTCTTGGTAAATGTAAGAGTACAATAAATGCAAACCTGATTATTCAAATTGTTATGTAATAGGCCAGGCACCAATGGTGCCAATAACACGTTCCATTATTAATTTCATTTTAGAGAACTTAAAATAACACTTGCTTTGTGGACAACACTTTATTTTATTTTATTCAATTTAAAAAAATTTTTTTTTACTAAAATAATGTTCTTCAAAAATGTTCTTTAGGAAAAAAAATATTTATCAAATTGTTTTATTTTATTACCTATTTTTCATACATATACATTGCTTTTACTTGCAGGAAACTAGGCGATGGGCTGTTTTTAGAGAGCTGTAGAAAAATTTCTAAAGAATATCCTGATATTGAGTTCAATGATCTTATCATTGATAACGCCAGCATGCAGGTACTCTAGCCATGAAAAAAAGAAAGAAAATAAGGAGTTTTTTTTATATATATTTTAAAACGTTTTATCCTCTATCATTTCAATTTCAGCTCCGTTAGAAAGCTGTCAAATATATTTTCCGTGTATGAAAAAAAATCAACAAAATTTAATTATTCTTAACTTGCAATTTAAAAAAAAAAAGATCTATTGTATGTTTACATCTTCATTTTATTTCATTACACAACTGTTAAAGTTTCTTCTTTTCAAAATTTAAATGTTTTAAATAGTAATTGATGCTGCTTGGGTAAAGCAACATAGTGTTATAAACCATCCTTTTTTTTAAAGTAGCAAAGCATTTGGATATGTTGCATGTTCAATTCAAGGGTTCTGATTCCCCAAATTGCAATCATATTTTTTAATCACATTTCACTTTATTTCCACTTCTAGCAACTGCTGGAAAATGTCTAAAAACTCTAGCTCTTTATATAATTGCTCAAGAGTCACAGTATATATTCTTTTAATCCATAAATATATTATAAAATTAAAATTATGTGTTCAGATGAAACTTGATTTTAAAAGTATTATGGTCCAATTTTTTATTTTTATTTATCATGCAAACAATTAAGTTTTACATTTTTTTTTCTTTTTGTTTTTGGTCCTGTGTGTCAGATGGTATCCCGTCCAAGTCAGTTTGACGTATTGTGTATGCCCAACCTGTACGGAAACATCCTGAGCAACATCGGAGCAGGACTGGTGGGAGGATCAGGCGTGGCAGCTGGCAGCAACATCGGGGATGATTTCGCGTTGTTTGAATCCGTGAGTAGTACTCTAAACAGGCTGGGTTTTTTGTTTTTTTCGGACTCAAGCACAAACTGAGCTGTAGATAAAGAGGGTATTCACTCAATTGGTGTATCAAAACTATTGAACATATTTTAAATTAAAGATATCATTTAAAAGCTTAGTTTGTGCTGTTTTGATTGGTGTATAGTACATGCTGTTTCATTGGTGTATAGCACATGCTGTTTCATAAAATGAACAGTAGTCTTTTATCGCATCTATAAATGTGATAAACAGGGGTAAATGCTTGCAGGTGCATGTAGCATGTTGCTGTGTTATTAGATTTTTATCATAAGACGCTGAAAGACTTGACAGATTATTGAAATAATTTCAAATATAATGTAGATTTATCTTCAATTTCAAAGAGATAATGGAACTTTCATTGGGCAATAGCTTATTCATAATAATAGTCATTCTATGGTTTATTTATTACAGAGACTGATAACATCAAATTTATTATATTAAATTTTAAATCAATTTTTTAAACAAAGAAAGTAAAATAATAATATTTGCAAGCAGCTTACAATTTTGTTTTTGTTTATTCTTTTTTTAGGGCACAAGAAATTCTGGTCGCACACTTAAGGGAAAAAACATTGCAAACCCTACAGGCTATTTATTGGCTGGTTGTGACATGTTGCAATATCTTGGGTATGTAGATCATGATAAAAGATATAACGTTTAAGAGTTTGATTCTTAAGAACGTTTTGTCATTAAGTAAGGATGTGTTTTTGAAATTTCTGCTAAAGCTGGCAAAGTTTTACAACTTAATAAAGTTAATCAATAATGACACGGCTGAGTCTATGGTATTTTGAAATCAAGTTTTTTATACACACTTGTTTTTTGTTGTTGTTTTTTTTTTTCTTTTTTTTTTCTATAAAGAAGTAGGTACGAACTGATTTGTCTTGAACTACTTTGCCTCTAGCTCTTGTAAAATGATGACAATTTAGATGGACAGTAAAAGTATTTCTTATCTTTGCTTATCTAATCTTGTTTTATTTATAATGTTTAAACTGAATCTTAATATTCAAATGAGGTTTTTAAAAATTAAATTAGCACACAAAAGGTTGGGTCATGAACCTCAGTTTCTTACTATTGTGACAAAGTTGTGCTAGTTTTTGCTTGAAATCATCTTCTCATGTACAAAACAAGAGTAATTGAATCAACATGTTCATGCCCTAACATCTTTCTTTAACCTTTCCAGCCACAACAAACATGCTGAAATGATCAGAGATTCTGTCATGACTGTTCTGTCCAATAAAGAGGTTAGTAAGTAAAAACTGAAAAAAAACCACTGGACAATATGCAATTTTTTTTTACTCAGGGTTCTATTATGTTTATTGTTGTTATTATTATTATTATTATTATTATTATTATTATTATTATTATTATTATTATTATTATTATTATTGTTTTTGTTGTTTTTGTTGTTGTTATTATTATTATTACTATTATTATTGTAATTATTATTTAGTATCATAATATTATCATTAATTAAATTCACTTCATGCATAGAGTACATATTCAAACCATAAACTATATAACATGATTAACCCTATACAGAATCATTATATTATAGATGCTCTCAATACTTTGATTTGTCTCAAATGATAGAGCGCCGTTTGGTTGCCAAAATTGGGAGGTCCCCTTTTCAAAGCCCACGATCAGTCAAAATTGTATTTCTATAATGTGACCAGTTAAAACAGCAGACTAGGCATCTGTGTGGCAGCTCATGAAATTGTCAGATGTTAGTCGTTGGGTTCTTCCACAATATAGCCAATCTGGTGTTGAAAATGGACGTTCGGCAACAAATTCAACTCAACTCAGCTTCACATTTCACGTTTTAACAAAGTCAGTCTTGGTACTCTGACAGATTCGGACGCCTGACTTGGGAGGATCAGCAACAACACTGGACGTGGTTAAGGCTATCATAGACGATGTGAAGCCTAAAACTCTTGCCTGGTACGTTTTCCCCGGTTTTGTTTGTTGTTTTTTTTTCTCTTTTACTCTCAATAAGTCATATCTGTATGACTATTAAAAACTTTGTCTCAAGGTGGAGTTCATTTATCCCGTAAATGCACCTCGTTAAGATTAATACCTTTCTTCTTCAAACTTATCTACATCTGTTATTATACTCACCTATTGGGGTAACCCGTTTCTCTGGGAAATCTGAACCTAATACCTCAGGTATAACCAAGTATGTGTTTGAATTTGTATTAAAAATGTTATTAACCATTCTGGGATTCTCTGCCCGATTTATTTTAAAAATGTAGTTTCTGTATAACATAACGGACGTCTGAAAATTCTGCTAAGAACAAATATACTGTCTACACTAAATTTTCTTCGATGTAACATCTGAATAATCTACTACAAAAAATACACACAACCAGTAAGATCCGTGCAAACATACTCTTTATGTTCTGAAATCGAATAGCTTGGATTTTGTTTATAATATACCATTTACCAAAATAAGACCATCATGTTCATGTAAACTGTCGATCTAGATGAATTTCTTTAGGCACATTCTAGAAAGACCAAGCTCTGCTAAAACTCTGACAAGTAAATAGCACAACAGCACAGCAAAAAAAAAGCAAACTAGCAGTAATACTGTAAAGAGGTATCTTGAAATTAGTTAAGAAGTTGTTTGACTGGTGAGACTGGTGGGGGGGCGCGGTGCGATTAAGTCTTTTCTGTGTGGTCACCGTCTTGTTAAAAAAAATGAGTATGTAGTAACACTGATCAAGATGCATCTGTCTTTCATCCATCGCTAGGAATTAGATGCCTTGCTGCATGGCCAGGAAAATGTTTGAAAGTGAATTGAGTATTTCCTTTCTGCTTTTAGATCAGTTTTATCAATTCAAAAGTTTCTAGTTGTACCATCAATACTTTTGCTTTTACAACTAAAAATGTTATTTTTGCGTTTTTCTTTAAATTATTTTTGGTTTGTTATGAAGTTTGTTTAGTCTGTCGTTTTTTTTGTTTTTTTTTATTAGTTATTAGTTTGCAATTTCAGAACCAGGCTTGTACTCTAATTTGTATTTTGTTTTAATTTTTTCCCAGTTCGCCCACTTTTTTAGGGAGCTTTTTCTCCCTCTTTGATTATTTATTTTGAGAATTATTTCCTATTCCTGTAAACTTGACTCTTATACGGTAATATACTGATACACTCTATTATGTGAGGCAACCAGTATAAATCGGGCAGAATTTGGTGTTTTGACTTGTTAAAAGTTGTTTATAGTGTGCTAAGCCTTTATGCAACATCACAAGGCGAGCCTTGGAGTGGAACCTCCAAGGGGAACGCAAGGTTGGCTGCCCGAAGCAGACTTGTCAGCGAAGCACTGATGTCGAGATAAAAGCTGCTGGTACTAGTAGTACATGGGCTGATCTGAATAGGACCAGCCAGAACCGAATTCAATGGAGGGGAGTTGCTGTGGCCTTATGTTCCACAGGGAACCAAGAGGCTTAAACTAAACTAAACTGAACTTACAATGTGCTAAGAAGAATCAAGTGCTCATTAGAGGTTGAAAAAGTTAGTACTTTATCCGTTCTAAAACCAGCAATAGTTCTTTTAACTTGAAAATGAAAGAGGTTCAATATTTTGAACTTTTTCTGTTCAGGCGGCTCTAGCTCAAAACTTATTTCAGCAACTTGTACCGGATTGACCCTGGCTGCCTCACATATATTATATTACTACTGATTCTAATCATACATCTCCTACAAACGCGTCTCTACCAGACCGGTCTATGCTAACCTGGTCACATCTAATGTTCTTCAGTTTGCTAACTCAACACTCATGACCATTTCAAATTTTGACAAAACTCAGGAAAAGCATTTCGGAGCATGATGCTTACTATCAATGAATTCTTGTTGAGGTGTTTGTGTAGACGTGTAGGTGTGTAAGTATGTTTGACATCTTGATGTCAGTCTACTAACAAAGTAACATACTCATTTCCATTTCTCAGACTAAGTGTATGAGTTGCTCACTGCAAGTGTTATAAGCCAGAGATAAGTAGCAGTAGAGAAGAGAAAAAAATAAACGGAAACAAGTTTATGAAGGAAAAGAAAAATGATAGAGTTTTAATTGTTTTTTTTTTCATATTTTTTTTTCATTGTTTTTCAAATTTTGACTTTGCATTGTTTCTGTATCCGATTATACATCTCAAATTTGTCAAAACACTTGGAATATTTTGGAATTACTTGTGACATATTTTAAATGATTGTGATCTGCTAAATCTAATGTTACAAAATAGTATCTCTTCACGCTACTTTTTTGTCTTTTGGCAATGAGCACCTACAGCGAGCGACTCTTTGTGCATGGGGGTTAACTTTACTTTTTCATAGCATCATCCATAACTCATTACTTGTACTTGCTTTACGAGACAACATCGCACCAGTTTGTTTAACTTGCGGAACTAACACTCTGAACAGCTTGAAAGACTTGCATTGCAATACTGACTGCATGTTTCATGCCATCTGTTCTTACCAGCAAATTTTTCCCTATTCAATCTTAATCTTAGTGTTGACTGAGGAGAATGTAAGTTAATATCATTTTCAGTCCGTATACATATCGTCTTATTTGTTATGTTTAAAGTGAATATTGTCTTAGCATCCCCTGTGCCGTACATGTAGATATATGTTTAAAGTTTCTATGCATGGTGTTTGTTGTGAACTTTGCCTGAATTATCTGCATGAACATTAATTTGTCACAATTTGTTCATATGACCTATAGTACCCTTTTGTTTACTTTTTTTAAAGCTTGTTCCCATGGTCACTTTTTGTGGTTGGTATATAAAAGTGCACGAATGATGTCAACCAGTTAGGAAAAACAGTGCAAGTAGTATATTTGTAAACATTAAAGTTTACATTTTCAAATAATGTGGACAGTTGTATTCAATTTTTTGGCATAACTCTAAAGTTGAGAATGTTGAGTTAAGCCTGTTGCTTAGCGTCCAATCTCAGCACTCTGAAAGCTATATCTGACACATAGCGACTGTGTGGGGACACCATAACTTCTGTGTCAACCAGCCACATTACACTCATATCACAGAAAAGTATTATGTGGTTGTTGAGTGTATGACGCATGCTTATTGTGGTCCAGAAATATAGAATGTCTATTTTATTGTCAAGCCAACCAATTTTTTAAATAAATGTATTTGTCTATAGTGGTAGAGACATGATTTTGAAAAAATTGATAAAAGCTTGGAAACAAAAGATGATAAAGTTTGCCACCATCACCAGTTTTTCAAATCTTACAAAAATATGCATTCCCTTTTTTTTTTTTTGGTGTGGTTTCAATCCGATTTAAGTTCATCCATATGTTTAAGCTGTCTTGCGGTGGTCATTAGATTTTAATTTCATGTTTGATGCAAGGTGTTTTTGTGAATTGTGAAGTCTGTGGTATCTTTTTAGATTTTCAGAACGCTGCATGCTGTGTCACCAAACAGTAACACAAGTCGAGCTTAGTTTGGAAATAAAACTAACACACGAGTCAAGCTCAGTTTGTAAATAAAACTAACACACGAGTCAAGCTCAGTTTGGAAATAAAACTAACATCATCATTTTTGTGCCAATTTTTGTCATCAATAATGCTCTTTTGCATCGTTCTTAGATAATGTTTATAGTAAATTAATAGTTTTATTTAATTATTTGTATATATATGTGTGTGTGTGACAGGCAGGCAGGCGGACGGATGGACTGACAGACAGACAGACAGGCAGGCAGACACAGAATGACAGACTGACAGACAGAAACTAAGAAAGTAAAAAAGTATTCTCAAAATTAATACTTATTATAGATTTGACTTAGCTGTATATTATATTAGCGTGATCTGGTTTAGATTTAATTTGAAGTTGTTAGTAGGCGAACATATGGACTGACAGACTGACTGGTTGACAGACAGAAACTAAGAAAGTAAAAAAGTATTCTCAAAAATATTACTTATTCTAGATTTGACTTGACTGTACATTATATTAGTATGAACTGTTTGAGATTTAACTTCAAGTTGTTTGTTTTCTTATTTGCATGAATATGTAAAATATAGTGGAATCCTAGTTACTGTCCCTACTTTCTCTTTGTAGCATCGTAAAATAAACCTTAACTTTTTTTGTGCATGGTTTCCAACCTGCCAGCATAAAAACTTCAGACCATCTTTAAAACTCTGTAATATTTTACATTGGCATCAAACAATTTAATCTATTTTCAACAGCAAAAATCTATCATAATCTAATGAAAACTTGCTTTGTCTTTAACTTTAAATGTGAGATAACTTTTCTGTAAATGATCCAGAAATATATTGGGGAAAAAAAGCACCTTGATATGAAAAGAGCTGCTTTTGTGTACTAATATTACTTCAAGAACAAGATAACTTCTATGAATTATTCAGAAATATATAACCTTTTCAGAACAATGAAAAACATCTGGGTATGAAAAGAGTTTGCTGTCCCTTACTTATTGATTCAGTTCATTTCCTAATGTCTCCTCGAATATCCTAATTGCTTTTAACTTTTTGCTTTAAAAAAGAATTGTGGTGCAGTGTTAATTGAAAGCTGTGGGCATGAGATCAAAATGATTATGGTTAAGGTTTGGACCAATACCTCTGATCTTATTCAAACCATATCCAATTCTAAGCCACATTTTTCCTTTTTTTTTTTCCATCCCTGGTTCTTCCTCTCATCTAGTTGGGGTGTTAATGGCTGTGGATAGCTTGACTTCAAATTTCATCCATGGCTTTAGCTTTTAGTATTTAAATCTTACATTTTCATTTTTTACCTTTTTATGCTTACATACATAACATTTGCCGTACATAATGTGCTTTGCTTGCCATAATTTTGCCATACTTATTTCCAATCTTTTATTTCACAGCTTAATTATATGCTGAGCCTAAGATTTTAGCATGTGATTTTTATTGCTTTGGCTCCACTTAATGACTTTAACCTTTTTATGAAATTAAACTTAGCAGGCCTTTAGTTACTTTAATTAATCTTCCAAATTTTTTTTCAAATATTAACCTTAATGATGCAACATAGGTCAGTTATTGTTATTCTATATTCGTATCCTCTTCAGATAATTGCAAGAAAAAAATTGTGTTTGTGAGGGGCACATTTAATATTTTAACGAATCCATTTCCTAACCCTGTTCTCTTTTCTTTCTTTAAATACATCTTAGATGGTACACAGTCAGCCTTTTAGACAAGAGAAAGTAGTTTTCATTTTACCCAAATTTTTACAAAAGAAAAGGTTCAGACAACTACCTTACTAATACATATTATTAGAGAAACCTTTCACTTAACATGTTTGATGTTTGTTTGTTTGGTTTTACTTCATATGTTGATGAAAATTTGTATAAGATCATTGGGAAAGAGGTAATTAAAATTAGCTCATATTTAGTAAAAGAATACATATCAACTCCTTTGGAACTTTCATTCCAAGAAATTAATCCTATCTGCAATTTAACTATGTCCTATCTGTTATCACAATACTGTTTCCCTAGAAATATTATGGTATCATACACCGTTTTTAAAGCAATTTTTGTCCCATTTGTATCCAGACACCAAAGTATTTTGTATATAAATGTGTTACCCATTTACTAAAAATAAACTTTTAGAAATTTTTGTTTGTATTAGAAATTAGATTTTGCAAAAAGTGATTCCATTTTATCTGAAGACGTGAAAGATAATACAAAAAGCAGAAACATTTTAGATCTAAAACAGAATTCAGTTTGGGCACTTAATGTTTTCTGGTAAAGATTAGAATAAGCTACACCATTTAGCATTCCTCCCCCCTCTTGCTTGATGAGCTAACCTGAACCTTAAGTAGTGTTCATGTCTTCAAACCACATTCTGTGACTCTGCTGACTTCACATTCCCATTCAATAAGCATTAGTGAACATTTATTGTTTGAGGCTTCTTTGAATACAAAGAATTCAAGTTTATAGAAAAGTACCAGGCCGGTTTTATTTTTGTTGTTGTACAGTATATTTTTTCTGACTTTTCAAGCTATAATATAGCTTTTAATATTATGAAAAATCCATCTATAGCATTATTAAAGCTATAAATAGGTAAAGAAAAATGTAATAAAAAGTAATGTTGGCAGGTTAAGTAAATCAAAGAAGCAGAAACAAATTTCTCAAAGTGCCTTACCTTTTGATCGCTTACAAAACTTGTATATTTTACTCCTCAGATTTCCGCGGCCTGGATGCATGGATACCATCTGTTTATGAGTGCTAGAGTATATACGTGTTTTATCTGTGATAAGATGTTTAGGTAGAAACTGTTGCAGTTGACTCGAAAAGGAATTTTTTGATCTTCCTTAAGCCTGATTGCTGACGATGCATAGATTGATTAATTCAAATTTGAGAACCCATAAGAGAGAATGTTTATTTTATCTTCTATACATAAAGGTATAATATTGGGTGAAATAAGCTGACTGTTTGGTGAGATTCTCGTCTAAATTTTCAAATTTCTTGTTTAACTCTTGGCTTTTTTTTTTTTTTGGTTCCAAACTGTAAACTTTTTAGTTCATCTTCAACTATTTTACATTGAGTTTAGTTTTTTTGTGTTCATATACCTGCCCTTATTTCATAATACTAGACTTGCATAATATAAAGCAATTCAAAATATTCTCAGAACATTTAGTTTCATCTGGATGTATCACCTAGAACTCAGTGTAAATATGCCCATGTGTTTTTTTGTGTGGAATTTATACATATGTTCAGAATTGTGCTTTTTAGCTTCAAGTTTTTGAAGTTGGAAATACGTAAGCGGATGACGACAGTGCAAAATATTTTGGTGCCATATGGTATGGATTGCCAAACTCATAATAGAAGATCTGGTTTCTTTCAACGTGTGGATTAATGATCGCGTCTCTTACTAGCAGGAAAGCAAATGATTAATGTAACCTGCCGCGCCTCTGAACACCATCAACATATTTTATCTTCAGTCCTTAACAAAGCAAATACTGTGTTCCAACTTTTTTTTTAGTCAATATAGTGTGAAAAAGTTTGGCTTCACTTTTAGTTAATCTTAAGTTTGCAATTTCTTTCATGATTTTTAACCCATTTAGTCTCTGAAAGCCGATTAGTACCCTATATTGATAAGGATCTAGGATGGAATGGAGTAACATATTAATAAGGAGCCTAAAGAATACCTGATTGTAGCTCAAACCTTCATTATCCTAGGACTGAGTTGCAAATTCTGTTACGTTTATCTGGTCATATAATGTATGATTTTTCATCGAACAGCCTGTATTGCAAGTAGAATATGTAGTATGTAGCACTAGCAGACATAAGGATAACTTATTGCTGCTTTTTGTTTTTAATTTATAACATGTGCATGTCAAGGAGCTTTATTAATCTCAAATAAATCCTGTGTTCAAATTTAATGACTGTCTTTTTGTTTACTTTTTACATGTATGTACATGACAAGTGTTTTGTTGATAAATTTTATCTATGACTATAAATGACTAGTGCCTTGGCATTGAGTCTGTTTTCATCTTAGTTTTAAATCTTTTTGACCTGATAGGTTCTATAATTAATTGAAAAGGAGTTCACAACGCAAGCCTACGATTAAGAATCATTCTTTATCTATCCATGAGCATTTTCCTGTCATTTTGCTTTGGTGCCCTGCAGACAAAAACAATTTAGCTTCAACAGAAGTTACTTAAACAGCAGAGATCAATAAACTCTTTCAGGAAAAGTATTCAACTATTGAAGTTGTTTTACAGTATATTACTTTAAGAGAGAACAAGACCATGTGTATTACAAAAAATGTAATGAAATGATGCAACAACCATAAGTTATACAAATATAGATTATTTCAGAATACTCTCTTATGTTTTTAGTGGCCAAATGTTAACTTTGACGGATACAAAAATACAATGTATGTTTTTTACCCAGGACTAGTGAGTTTAAGAGCGACAAAAAATATGCCATAGTGAGCAAGATAAAGAAAGAATGACAAAAGCTGCTTTCAAAAATTTAGGGGAAAAGTTTTATTAGTTTTCATAAATGTCCATTATCTATTACACAACAATGACATTTCATACAAAATGCATGTGAAGTCACAATATCTAGCCCATACATACTAAATTTTATATAAAAATTATCATGTTAACTTAGAACTAAAGACAACTACAATTATTGTCTTATATTTGCTTTTCTAAATGAAACTATCTACCTAATTCTATTTAACTCTGCCATGTCCTGCACAGAAAATTAAAAAAATTAACACTTTTTTTTCAGATAGACTGACAAGAAAAAAAAGTGACTCATTGAATAAATGCTACATATTGCTATGATTAAAGAACCACAAAGAAGGCCTATACACAAGAACTAGTGCCTCACTAAACTAGAAGTTAAAAGACCAACACTCAATTTTTGTTCTTCAACATGTAATTAGATATCATAGCAGGCTAAAGCGTCTTACAAGTTTGCTACCGACCCATTACAAATAAAAGGGATAAGTACATATTGTTCATAGAAGTTTTGTAAACCAAAAGACATACTATCTTAAGATTTTGACTTAACCATTGAAAAGGGAATACAACTTGCAAATGGTTGGGAAAACATTTTTTACCAAGTACTACTAGTACTAGTACAGTTTTATAAATTTTCATGTAGTCGCACAAAGCAATGTTATGCGAATTTCATGTAATACATCGGCACAAATAATTTATATCATCATTACATTTACAAGCCATGAAAAAGAAAAGGATTTAAACCACCAGAGGAACATTTCTTATGTACACACATGTACACCATGTTTACATTGCACCTCTTTTGACATTTCAATTTGTCTACATCCTTGTGGATGATAAGGAAGTCGAGTACCACAAAAGCAGAGATAACCCAAAGCTATGATATGACAATCAGCGGCTCAGTCTCTTATTTGCAAATACAAGATCGTTTCAATACAATTACATACAGATGAAGCCAAGAAGACAAATTTTTATGTCCTTCACGCAAAAGTCGCTGAAAACCAATCACTTTTACTAAGTCGTCAATTCAAAAGCAATTACCACACTAGAACTATAGGCAGAGACAGCTCTCTCATTTTAACCATATTCAAAAAACAAGAAGAAAAAAAGAAGTGACAAGGTATGTTATTGGAAATAAATTTACACCCTGGAATAATTGCTTCGCTTAGAGCAATCTAATATACATGTCAAAAAAATACACAAATGTGAAAGTTTTCTTTTAAAAAAAAACTAACAGAACTAAATTCTGACCCTCCAGAACCCCCAAGTCTCAGCTAAATAGCACTAACGTATTAATATCCTCGCACAAAAACTCTATGGGTACCAAACACAATACTATTGAAATTCTATACATTTAATTGAATTAACAGTCTTAAAAGCATTGCCTTTCAGGGAAATAAGTGTTCTAGCAAAAATTAAAAGAAGAAGAGATTGTTTTAAAAGGCGGAAATGACAATTAAAAACCAATTGCAAAGAAAGGCAAGGGCAATGCGCAGATAGGTATTAAACTATTAAATGTTCATAATGTATTTTGGCATCTTTAACAGTATTGAATATAGGACTTTGTATATAAAAAATTGTAAAGAAGAAAACTCTTCACAAAAAGAAAATATTTTTTAATGAAAAATAGCTTTTGCCGATCAATCTAAAATGCCCAATATTAGAGCAGATGCATCCTGGTCGAGGTTACCGAAAATAACAGGCAGTGTCACCAAATTAACTGAAGTGAGCATACTTTTGCATAACAAGTTGAGTTGAGTTGTCTTAACGTCCAACATCAGCACTATATAGGCTATATTCTGGACAGTCCCCAAGACTGACGTCTCACAATTTTATGTGCTGCTACACACGAGACAGGGTGGGGATGACATGACTCTTGTCTCAGCCCATCAAATTAAACTGACGGGTAATAGAAATCTATTTATATTAAATTAGTATCGTAGGACAGAATGATAGAGAGCAGTTTTTATTCAGCCCACAAGCCTTCTATAATAAGAATGTTAATTGTCTAAATTGTGTCTAAAATTTTAGTGGTACAGCTCTCTTCGGTTCTAAATGCATATGTCATTTTTTTTATTTCGGTGACCCTGCCTGTTAATTGTGGAAGCCTCAATCCTTGTTGACTCTTTACTGTTCCAAAATTGTTTTGGAAAATTGCGGTACTCAAAGCTAGACTGTTGCACAGACATAATATTATGAGCTGAACAAATCTATATCAAACATATTACATTTCAAAACTCACAACACCAAGATTAGTAATAGTAGTTTTTTTTTCTTCCAAAATAAACTTTGGGAAATATGAATTCAATCAACCCTGATGAATATGGTACATTTAAAGCATACAGGTACTTAAACAAGTATAAGAAAAACAAACCAATCAAGACTCATAGTATGAGAAAGAGACGCACATAAATATGAACTCAACCAAGATGGAATCTTAATAAATGGTGGAAAGTTTAATCAAGAAGATAATAATTATGATAATATAAGGTCTGAAAGATGAACCATTCAAGTCTCTGAAATGAAAATAAAAGGGGTCATAGCAGCTTCTTCCATATTTTTACCAATTTCCACAAGCAACTGAGAAGCCCAAGAGTATTATAAATAATAGTCATACAGGTGAGAATTACAGAAATAATTAAAATATGCCTCACAACTTGCTTATTATCTATCCATATAAAAGAAGGTAAAGATGCACAATTTTACATAAATATGTTATAGTAATATAACTCCTCATACCTCTCAATTCATAATTTACTTAGAGCACCATGCATATAATCCAAAATATGCAAATGACCCTACAACACATGCAGAAACTGCACGCTCCCATACATTCAATTGATTATTGACAACATAAAATAATCATCAACACATGTTCAATAAATCCACAAGGAATGGAAGATGACTTAACATGTATCAAAACTGCAAGTTGCTCTCCACCTCCCCCCCCCTTCCCATGACAGTTATTTACAAGGGACTCTTCATAACACAGTCATGGCTTGAAAAAAAAATTAATTGAATATGATACAGGTCACAAATCACACCGAGTAAAATACTATAATGGCAATAGTAAACAGAGTTCCCTGTTACCATAAAAAAAAAATCATATTCATCTTCTCTTGATCCTTAAAGAGATAGCCATTTTTTCTTCCTTAACATTGAAAGATGCGATATAAAAAAACTAACGTCTGTTTAAAGCATAGTAAAACAACTTACAAATGTACGTAGCCCAACTGAAGCAGGAGCAAAGATACTGTGATACATATTGCACAATTGAAAAGAGCCAGGGGACATAACTCCTCAGTTTTTGCTATCAAGTATTGTACAGAACATAATTATGTACTCTCTTACAACCCTTGTAGAATATGCATGGAGCAGAACTTGTAAGTCAAAAAACGACCACAATGCAATATTCAATCTCAAGGAATGAAAGACAAAAGAAAAAAAAGGTCTTTGTTGGCCTTGGAGATAAAAAAAAAAAGTTGGTTCCATGCTCTTTTAACAGTACTTTGAGGACCAAGAGGCATGGTCCTGATCGTACTAAATAAAAATATCTTTCATTAAAAAACATTCCCCGATACTTGAGGAGACATGAGAGCTTCAGGAACTTTTTATGATGCTTGAAACATATATATATATGAAAAAAAATTACAAACAAGCAAAAAACTGATAGGTAAAAAAAAAAAAGAAAAAAAATGAGTATGATTTTTAATGGTATCAATATGGTTTCGACTTATGAGTTTGCATAAGATACGCTTGGCTACTTTTTAACTACAGCCTAAAAGGCAGTTTGTGTCTGTCTCATAACAGTTACCAAAGGTAAGTGACATTTATTTAACACTGATCGTTATTTTTCTTTTTATAATTGTACTAAACTAGACATAAAATTCTATTTTTTTTTTAAAAGAGAGAGAAGAAGGCAAATGCACTTTATATGATGTTAAAACAACTGAGATTGATGTTTCAAGATCATATCAAATTAAAATAATTTTTCAAGCGAAGAAAAAAGAAAAAAAAAGGAGACATTTTAGAATGTAAAAATCGCATGCTTGCAGCATGCACATGATAATAATAATAATGAAAATAATAATAATAGCAACATCAATATACTACATTTCTTATTCAATGAATAATTTGTTCCATCAGCGCAGATTGGTCAGCATTCAGCTCCACATATTCCACATAACCTACGCCCTAGCACACCAGAATGTCATGTTGGTTGGTTCTTATCGTCCCGACTTGGAATGCTGGATTAGCCACTGTAGGGTTATATCTGAAACAAAAATTTGGAGACGATGGTCAAGATTATTGGAGAAAAATACAGAGTGTGTCTAGTTTTAGTAATTCAAAGCGGAATTAGCTGAAGTAAAATGTAATTAATTATCCTATGTGATGACCTGAAACACAATTTTTAGATATTTGTCATTTGAGATATAATTACTATGGTTAAGTATAATAAGCATTAACATTCTTCCAAATACCCCATTAAAATGTATTTAGCGTTGGTTATGCTAAACGGTCAATTAAAAAAAAATATTGTACTATAAAGCTAATTTCCTTTCACTAAAAAATCTGGATAAATTCACACTTTCTAAGGCCACCATACATTTTAAATAAAAATTGTGGGAGTCAAGGGAAATGAATAACACAAAATTAAGCTAGATAAGCGCATACAGAATATTTATTGGTCTTGGCCTTCAGAAATTATAAACATTGGGTTATCATAATTTCATCAAAATCATAGAATATAAACATCCTACATTTACTTAAAACTCACTATAGAATCTTGAAAACTACTTAGGAATCCATACCATACATGGTATTAATTTGTTTTAACTCAGTGAGCTCATTTAACATTTTTTTTATTATTATTCCAAAAATCAGAAAAACTGCCACATAAAAGTTCTAAACTTTTCCAGTGGAAATATTTGTTTCTTCTTCTCTGTATTTATCTTCCCAGTTTCTTACAGCTTTCTTTATCATATCTAATTATTCATGAGCAGATAAATCTGGTATAATATAAACTTTACAACACTTTGCGTGCTCAACATACCAATATTCTCCTTCTCTTTGCAAGATATTGAGTAGCAGCAAATTTCCCTGTCCTGAATGGCAGACAAGTTCCTGAAAATTAATTAAATTTTCATTCATAAAAAATCCATTCATCTGTATTTGACCTTATGGTGGTTTCTTAAAAGTTAGTTCAGGACTTCACAATACATTTTAGTACATAAGCTTATTTTAAGCAGTAAACAGAAATAATGAAGCATGCCAAGAGACACTTATTTAATCCACTTATTCATTTCAGCCATCCTGTTTTATCGCATTCCTGACATTATACAAGATCAAGGTTGTTAGACTTTTAGACTTGAACATGGTATTGACATGTCTTTCAAATATAGCCTTTAATTACTCTATATATTATAGATATAAGACATTGTATTTATGCATCCGTTTTTAATTATGGAGGAATGAACGGAATCGTTGCCCTTCTATAAAGATGAAAAATACAATAATAAAACAGCTTAGCAGTTAGTCTTCAAAAGTCTATCACAGATTGCCCTTGAAATCTCTTAAACGTAAGAGAGGTACATGTATGGAGTTAAAAATAAAGATCTTGATTTAAAAAGAGAATTACTAAATAGAATTCTCTGACTTCATAATCGCTATGCTAGATCTAGATTGAGTCCCAAAGAGTGGAAAGCTGGTGATGATACTCTACAGCAGCAGCATAGCATATTGGACACAAAATATAACCCTTTGACACTTTGCATTTTAAATCTACAGAAAGTGGCATTATTGTTAACTTCTATCAACTAACTAAATGAGAACCCCAAATGCATGCTTACATCCGCTCTATGAGCTCCTTCTCGTCGAGCGCCCCCTGTAGGTCGCGCTTATTGCCGAGGACTAGAACGGGGATGCCCTGCAGCTGGGGCTTGTCCAGGAGACTGTGCAGCTCGTTGCGTGATGCCTCAAGCTTGTCCTGATCAGCTGCGTCTACCATGTAGCTATTATAACAAATATAAAAATATTAGATAATTTACAATCACGAATAAAACAACCATGATGTAGCTGGCGGGAGGAGTACAAACAATCATCAATAAAAAAGTCCAGGAGACTGTGCAGCTCGTTGCGCGATGCCTCAAGCTTGTCCTGATCAGCTGCGTCTACCATGTAGCTATTATAAAAAATATAAAAAGATTAGATAAATTAGATTGAATAAAACAACCATCATGTAGCTGGTGGGAGGAGTACAAACAATCATGAATGAAAAAGTTATCATGAGAGGAATATGCAACAAAATTAACCACCCAAGGAACCCACAGAAAAAAACACAATAATCGAACAATCATGATTGAAAAATATTTCAAGCAGTTGATGAAAGAAAGATGCAACAAAATTAAACATCCTAGGAACCCACTCAGAAAAATTAGTAAGACACAATCATGATGTACCATAAAGCCAACGAGGGAAAGACGCATTAAGTTTGAAGACACAATAAACTGAAATTAATTATCTAAGGAACTAATAGAGAAAAATATATCAAACCATAATGATCATGGTTAAACATCTACTCTGTTACTGCCTAGAGAAACATGAGACAAATCATAAAATCTACCGTGCATGTCCATAGGGACCAAAAATAAACAACAAAGAATCATAATTTAAACACCTATCTGTAATCATGCAGCTGATGAGAGGAATATATATAACCCATTAAACTTGCACATCCACCATGGAGCCATCAAAAGGAAACCCCACAGGAAAAATATTTAAAAGAATTATTATTTTACAACCCACCGTATAGCTGTAACTGGGCTATGACAAGAAGAGTGAATGTCTTCCCTTATTTTCACTGAACATTTCACGAATTAAAAAAACTTTTAGATTATGTCCCAATAAGGTCTATCCTGTTCGGATTACGCTGCATACAATCTCAAAAGTTTTACCGTTAAAGGTTCAAAGGAATCTTGTAGAATAATGAGCAATCATAAATGCTAAATACATAATACAGTAGAAATCATAAATCAGTTCGGAATCAAAGAAAAAAAAAAAAACAACAAAAAAATCAACTTACACAATTGCATTAACTCCTCTGCAATATCTCTCCCACATGCTTCTGAACCGAGGCTGTCCACCGATATCCCACAACTGAAACAAAAAATGCAGGTGGGAAAATAACATTAAAAATGGGCATTTTTAGTTATCCACTTAAAAAAAATTGAGCTTGTTTCATATAGTCAGTAAACCACAACATGTATTTATAAATACAGTAAAAATAGAAGGTCAAATTTTTTCATTTAAAAGGAAAGTTATTTCAACACCCAGTCAATTAGGAATCACCCGAATGTGAATTCCCAAAGGCAAGAGTTGCAGAACATAGAAGACATGAACTATAAATTTAGGTTCAAGTTAGCACATCAAGAGGGCTGAAATGTTAATTGGTGCGACTTGTTCTTCTTTACGTCTCTAGAAAATATAAAGCGTGCAAACATAAAAATGTTTTAGATCAACTACAAAATCACGCTATGACACTCCTGCTTGCTGAACATATGATTGACACTTCCAAAAATTAGAATAACTTTTTGCAACATCTCATTCCCAATAATTTTATGCTAGTTCTCATTAAAGTATGAAGTATGTGATAGCTGTCTTGTTAACACTATTGGTTTTAAAGCAAGAGAAATTTAAAGGGACATGGTGTAAAATTATAGATCTATTTTAATACAAAAACGAGAAGACATCTTACCTTTATTGTGACATTTCCTTTGGATATTTTCCTCATGTTGAAACCTACAGTGGGAATCATGTCTTCGCTAAACTGACCTGACTGATAAAAGAAAAATAAGAATATTTGAACTGCAATAAATTGTATGTATGTGCATCCGGTGCTTGTAAATGAAAAATTTGATATGGAATCGTTGATACTTTACAAATAAAAATGACATAATTGGGGTACAGCACTGGTGTATGTACAGTCTTGAAGAAACCGCCCCTTAAACTACCATGTTACTACAACTATGATTGCTATGATATCCCTTTGCTGTATCTATCAGACTTGAGACTATCACCACATTCCCAGCACCTCAGTGTTTATCAACCCATGTTTCCAGCAGAGGATTAGTCATGCTTACAAATTCCTGTTACCAGCACTGCACTCCATAGAAGAGGGAGACAGCAGAGCTTTCTAAAATGTGCACAGGGTGTCCCAGCAGTGATATTTTAGCTGAGCCTCCATACACAACCAATGTACGCCCAACAGAGGCTATTTATTTTCCACTCGTTTGTTCTCTGTTCACCTATAAATGCGCACCATTTGACTTTATTTATTTATATTGAACAGTTTCTTTGTAAATAAATGTCACTGCATCTCGTTTGAATACCAGCATAACATTTCACACAAAGGCCTTGTGAATGGGTGTCTTGTTCAAATCATATTAAAATCAGCGGAAAGAGCAGAGCATAAGTGATTTCTTCTATTATTTTTCTGCTTTCGTGACAAGTAACCTGCACAAAGTCGGCACAAGTATGTTCCATTACAAGTTCGTGACAGCCTCAATGTCTGTGCCTTTATGCTGTTAAAACTGCTAGTAACAGGTGAAAATTTAAATCACAATAAAGCTAAAACCTGACACTACCCAACATCATCAGAATTTTTTTTAAATACTTAGCGCACTCTGTTATGATTAGCATTAAATTTTACTAAAACAAATTTTTGTAATTCAAATAAAAATCAACCATAAAGATCTCATGTTTTCACTGTTGTGTCAATGAAAAGTAGTAATTATTGTAGTGACAACTGAGTTAAGAGCTCGAAAAACCATTGTTTTTATTGATATATTGCTTAAACGCCCTGCACAAGTCTAGACAATGCGAGACAGTGCAAGGGCTGCTTGCACGATGTATCTCCATATTTGTACAGGCTGAAACGCTGTATTGTAATGAGCCACATAAAGGAACCTGCGCACCTGTATTTATGTCACCTTTCAAGATAAAACTGATAGGTGTAATTGGGTGCACCTGCAGGGCGCAACTCAAGAAGACAGGAGAAATAGAACTTTCTACGCTGTGTGCAGCACTCTGCTAGCTTCCCCACGTTCTTGTGCCTTTCGTTCCCTGTGTCAAGCTGTGCATTTTGCTGTGTTGGACATCAATTGATTTGCGCAAATATACACTGCCCTGTATCCACTATCACTGTATATAGCGTTTTAATACTAGATGACAGACCTGCACCATTGGGGGCCCTGATATGTTAAAAGGATGCATCCATTCAAGGCACACACAACTAATCATGAATAGGTCCCTACCTGTCATCCACCACACTCCTCAGTCCTCACCCTCCTATCAAAAGAATGAAAAAGAGTAAGGCAGCATGTACCTTTCCTGTCCCAACCCATGGGACCAGCATTTAACGCACTGGCACCCACCAAATGCTGAAAAAGAATCGGGTCCACCCTAGCTCAGTGAGTCTTCCTGACTACCCTGCAACCAGCAAGCCGCCTCGAAACAACAAATGGCAGAATCTCCCTCAGGTCCGATCACACTGCTACCTTCCAAGAAATTACCATCCAACACTGGATCTTTCCAACCCTAGTCAGCACTCCGCTGCCCTGCGACCTAGCAAAGGAATCCTAATGACAGTCAGCCCTCATTTTCTCCCCTTAATTTGGAGCAATTGAGGCCGTCAACCTTAGGTCCCAACAACCCATGGTTACTTTCATCACAACCATTAAAAGCTGTTGGCCTCCTAACAGCAAACACAACAATAGTGAACGTGGATTTACTTGCCGACACCATTGTAGTGTTTTAGCCCAATGCTCGAAGACTTAAGTGCAGCAACCCTTGGGGGCCCTGATATTGTTACAAAGAATGCAGGCATTCAAGGCATATCCCAGTCCCAACTAGATATAGAAAATCGAGATCTAATCATGAATTGGTCACTAGATCTAGATCTAATCTAGATTCTAGATCTAGAATCTTCCTGTCGTCCACTACATCCCTTTTATAAGAATCTAGAATAAGAATTGGACGAGGATTTATGCTTAATATAATTTGTATAGATCTAGGATATAGAAATTATAATTTATGCTAGTGTAGATCTAGAATCTAGATTCTAGATTTAGGTCGAAATATTAATCCATGCCCTAGACAACACATAAAAATGGACAAAAACGCCCAGCCACAACTTACAGCGATAACATTCACGAATGTTGTCTTGCCAGAATACTGAAGGCCCACAAGAGTAAGTTCCATTTCTTCCTTCCAGAAAAGGCTCTTGAACCAATCAAGAATTCTTTGAAAAAATGAAAACATGTTTGAGTCTTTGCTTTCAAATGTATTTCACGAAAATTGAGGTTGGAATTTGTCGTTCTCCCTTGTCCACTGTCCAGTGGTGTAGATAAAGACGGTGTTTCAGTGCTTTGTTGAACAGGAAGAAGTAATACCCAATCATGTGACTTAGTCATGAGGTCAAGGCTGCCCGTTGGGTTTATCTACATGGCCAAATAAATTATCTTGGTTGATGTAAACGACGAAAAAATAAAAGAAATTTATCTTTGATACATTCTCCCCGCTTGAAGTGGCACATTATAGTTTATCTTGTTCATGTAAATGTTCACCGAGAAAATCAAAAAGATGTTTGTTGCAGTGGTCTTCTTATGGTAACTTCTATAAAGAGATGTGCTTTCGCATTACATTCTGAAAACTCCCTGCTAAAAATTGAGACGTTTTCAATAGCAGCTGCAATTCTTGAACATTTTAATTTGCACCGTTTTTTTTCCCCCGTCTCATGTGATTTGTTAACCGAGGCCCTTAAAACTGCGCAGGCTCTTTGTGCGATTGTTGTTTGTTATCAATGCTGATATCGATGTTGTCACCAGCGTTCTTTGATATCGGCATAATCTTAGTTCTTACTTTCGTTGACGTTCATAATCAAGGTTCTTGGATATGTTGTTGGGTTTAACAGTGAGAGGGAAAAGGAGGACATAATGCTCTAGGCTAAACAAAATTGGGAAAAAAATACATTGCGTAAAACAACGATAAAACTCATTTTAACAAAATAAAATTACCATAATTGAATAGTTTTTCAACTTTTGCAAAAACGCAATTAAGGACACGATCCACAAATCATTTTTGCTACAAAGTATTTATTCATAAAAAAGAAAAAAAGACTTGAAATTTAGCAACCAATGTCGTGAATCAAGAGTGGTAGATCATGCTTCAGTACATTACCAATATTTCATAACGTAATAGAGGTCCAATGTCTTACACGCATAGTCCCAGTCATGTTGTAAAATAGATAAATAAAACTTCATACCGAACAGTTTCATCATTTCTAAAGGCCTATCCTACAGTGTACAATGGCCGTTACAACAGATCATAATTATTTGTACTCTTGAGTTTAAAAAAGTGGGTTACTAAAGAGAATGTCACAACAGACCCTTTTGTTTAATATGAAAAGAGTTGCATTGTCACAAATGACCCTTTTATACAAACAAAACGTTGACATAATGCCTGGTTAGTTATACGTCGATACCCGAGGAGCCATATAGAGAGACCACGACTTTGTCCAAATACATTATCTTTGTTTTTTAATTAGCCTATATAGAGCCGGACCTGCGAAATCAGGAAACGTGAGGTCTGGAATTTCTTCGAAATCGGGAAAGATGCTAAAGAACAGAATTGTTTCTATTGTAAAGTCGTCGTGAAATCGCAGAAATTTTACTTGGTCATACGGGGAAAAGAAATTAGTCATAGGTCTCCAATGGAGCCGTCGGAGGCAGATTGTTTGATGTCTAGGCCTACATTTACTTGAGAAACGCGCATACAATGTATCTTCTAAACTAGTAGAAAAAAAAATTAGCACATAATGTGGTGACTTGAAGACTTTCAGTGACCCTTAACAATGGTTATTTCAATTTGCGACTCTGGTATGAAACTTAAGCTTGTAACCAAGTTTACCCACACGCAGCAGGTTCCATGGTCTAATGCGTTACAGGTAGGTTGTGGTGGGGCTTGTGTTTGCATTCGCAGGTAATTTCACAGTCATCGGACACCCCTTTTCTCTCTTGATCTCTCAAGCCCTGATTTAGATCTACACTAGACTGTTCATTAATAACCTTTCATTGAATTAAATCACGCATTCTATCTCTATTTTCCTCTCTGTCTCGATCTGTTTGCTTGTCTGCCTCTCTCTCTCTCTCTCTGTCTCTCTCTCTCTCTC
>RQTK01000686.1:6632-26084 GCA_003991915.1 Elysia chlorotica | reverse complement strand
CCTCAAGTTCAATCACTTGATCACATCTTTTTTTTTAATTGTAAAAAAAACAGTACTTTACTGAAGCTTATATTGCAGCTAAGAAAGTCAAACAAAGGCTATCAAACCAGACCAACCAACACCAACCCTTTAGCAGACATTGTAAACAATTTTTTCTTCTTCTTCTAGTAAATGTCATCAACAGTTAAACATATCTAAGGAGAAATTAAGCGATCAACTCATTAAGCAACGTAAAAGGTAGAATCAGTTCTCTCTAAATTTAATTTCTGTTAGGTTACCAAGGAGACAATGATTATACGACCACGGGTGCTGCCCCACAGAGAGTTAGTCGTATTTAGTTACACCGACAGAGCACGGCTACCTGGGCGTCTGTATAATCGGGTCATATTTACTGAAACCTACTTAGCCACTTGACGAAAAAGAAAGAAAAAGAGAGAAAAAATGAAAATGAGAGACAAGAGAGAGAGAGAGAGAGAGAGAGAGAGAGAGAGAGAGAAAAGAGAGAGAGGAGGTGAGTGAAGCAAAAGGAAAGAGGGAGAGAAAGAGAGAGACAGAGAAAGAGAAACAGATACACAGACATACAGACAGACAGAGGCAAAGACAGAAAGATGGGGAAAGAGGGGAGGTAAAGAGAGGGAATTGAGAGAAATGAAGATAAAAATAGGAAGAGATAAAGATGAGCAATATAATTGGGTCATCAATGGTCAATGAACATAAGCATTAGTTAGAAGGAGCCATGGGGGCTAATAGATAAAAAGGGAAACCTGTTGTCTATAAAAGGGTTACGTTCCTTCGATATTCAAAGGGAAATAACTTCGTATAAAGGGAGATAATCCAAAAAACAAACTTGAGTCTTATAAATACCCCGGTCAAACATGGATCTTTCTCAATGCAGTTTACATGCTGTGAATTGTATCATACTTTTGTTATTAATAATACATTTCTGCAGGTCAGGACTACTGGAGTCTCTGTTACAAAGACACTAATTATTTAATTCTTATTACAAAAAAATAGCCATTAAAGGCGTAACGTATACATGTATCTATTTCTAGTTGTGTTTGATTTATTGTGTCCCTTAGTTGCTAAGTTGTGCGTATTCTTCACTTTATTATTATATTATTCCTATTACTTGCGCACATGCATCTACTGTTAGGTCCTTAGCAACTGAGTAGGTGTACTCTTTAGTGTTGTGCTCTTGATTCCTTTTTGGATACATTTTTATAGTAGTAGTAGTAGTAGTAGTAGTAGTAGTAGTAGTAGTAGTAGTAGTAGTAGTAGTAGTAGTAGTAGTAGTAGTAGTAGTAGTAGTAGTAGTAGTAGTAGTAGTAGTAGTAGTAGTAGTAGTAGTAGTAGTAGTAGTAGTAGTAGTAGTAGTAGTAGTAGTAGTAGTAGTAGTAGTAGTAGTAGTAGTAGTAGTAGTAGTAGTAGTAGTAGTAGTAGTAGTAGTAGTAGTAGTAGTAGTAGTAGTAGTAGTAGTAGTAGTAGTAGTAGTAGTAGTAGTAGTAGTAGTAGTAGTAGTAGTAGTAGTAGTAGTAGTAGTAGTAGTAGTAGTAGTAGTAGTAGTTTGTCAGAATGGTTGTTGTTGTTGTTGCTTTTTATAGCAATCAATAATAGGCGAAGTGATATTACAATCAAATTTAGCCTACATATTGTTTTGGTTTAACAAAGGAAAAAAAAAGTGTTTCAACTAAAATTCAGCTTTGATATAAATGTATAAATTAATTCCTCGCTTACTATCTTTTCCTGTTTTATTTTCAGCCAACTAAGTACAACACTAAAATAGAAATGTATACATTACTTCTCCACTTACTACCTTTTACTTTTATTTTCAGCCAGATAACACGGCTTCGTCCAGATGCTTTTTCCCAACACACAGAGGCTGCAGGCCACACATGAAATACGTGACTCTCTCAGAGTCTCTGAGTCTCTTATCTTTTACACGTATATATTTACATTATGCTTCTATCTCATTTAAAAATATATGCCTTTACATGATTTGAAGTTAAATTGAATTTGTTCATGTCATGTATTGGGTTTAAGCAGAGTGGTGTGTGCGTTTATAAAATGTATATATCTATGTGCAACTAGTTCCCGCATACTAACGTGTATGGTCGCTCATAATTCGGTTGACATAGTTTCTTTTGTAGTTTTAAAATATATCATCGGAAATTGGGAGTTGTAACTAAGTGGTACATGTATTAATGGATCAGAGGTTATTCGACTGTGCACAAATTAATAAGATAGGTCGTTCAAATATAATCTTACATCCTAGAGAGGGGAATTTTGTGTAAAGAGATTGGGAAAACATTTATCAATTAATGGGGTGGGGGTGAGGGGTCAAAAAGTCCCATACTGGTGTAAAATGAAATGTGAAAGGCCCGTATGACAGACATACAGACGTAGAGACAGAGAGACTAGAGAAAGACGGACAGACAGAAAGACACACAAATGAGTGTTCATTTAAATAGTGTTTAATAAATAATGATCTTTTAAAGAGTGCTGATGAAAGAAAAGTTAAATCTTTTGGCATTGCTAGATCTTTCGGCTGCTTTTGATACAATTGATCGCGATATTCTTATTAAACGTCTAGAAACTTCTTTTTGTATAAAGGGCTCAGTCCTTACGTGGTTTTCTTCCTATCTAGAAAATAAAATAGAATAGACCAAAACAACAGACACAAGAAATTTAAAAAAAAAATATCTTGACTGAGTGTTTTCCGAGGCTTTAATTCAAAAAGAAAAAAATATATGACCAAAAATCAGCTGTAATGAAATGACATGAAAACTGTGATCCTGATAAATCTCAGTTACAGTATATTTTGTATGAAGAAAGAGTAAGAATATAGTAAGAACTGTAAAGCTTGATACAAAGTTATTTGCCATATTTCATTTTTGATAACTTATGAACACATAATTAATAAGTACAAGCTGAGATTGTCCTCTGCAGATTTTTAATAGGGTGTCTTGTGATAAGCCTACATTTAATATTGTTTAAACCTTTACCCAGTCCTAACATTAATCATTTTTTTATGTGTATTCATTTATGTATTGACTTAATAAAGCTTCAATTCAATTCAATGTAAAGGGATTACAAAAGAAAATATCCTGAATTCCAAGTACTGTCCTTTACTTCATGACAGTCTTTAGCATTTCTAAAACACCATTAAGAAAAAAAGACTTTCTTTACAACAAAGAACCAAGACTCGGCTCTAGATACTGCAATGCTGACCACATGTACTGTGATACTTATGGGAGACCAGCGAGACTCCATATGTGTACAAAGCAAAATAATAATGTCTATACTACACGTGCAACATTCTTGCTTCATCATGATACTGCAATCCTGTTTAAGTATGTTGAGCTGGAATGTAAGGCACTGTTTCCCAAATCTGCATGGTTGTTCAGGGCTGCTCTAGTGCAATGACTTCTTGAATTGTTTAGACATTAAAATCCCAGTGTAAATAATCCACCACATAAGGTATGCATTAATAAATGGAAGGGAAATGACAAAGCAACAAAGAAAAGAAAGAAACCAATGGTATATGGGGGCATTATTTCACCCATGCTTTAAAATGAGTGGCTGGTGCCAAACGGACATTTGTTCACCTCAATTGCCATTAATATCTTAATTATGTTAATATCTCTTCTAAATAACCTGGAACACACACACTTTTTCTTTGAACAGTATGACAAAAGAACTCTCTGTCAAGTGTAGATGGTATGACATGTATGTATCTTGATAAATGTAAGCCAATAAGTTATGCAAAAACACCACACACACTCATTCATCACATAAATGACGTTTTCAATCTTGGCCACAACAGAAGTTGAGGGAATTGTCCGCTCTCAGCCATTCTATTCAAGTTCGAGAATTAACTGTAGAAAGCACCTCAATGACGTCCAAGAGTAAATGTGTTTGCTGAAAAAAAAACTACCAGGAAAGATTATCCCATCTTAGATTCTGAGAGAAACTGAAAAGGTTAATACAATAAGTATCACTGCTGCTATTTAAAGAAAATATTCCACGAAAGAATAAAAAGTTCATCAAAGTTTTAACAGTCATAAAATACAACAGTTGGGTTTACTTAATACTCTAATAAACAGATATTTTGAGCTAGGAACAAATGCAACTCTCAAAAATGCTTGTTCCACTTATTACAATAGGATCAAATAGGATCAAACATTCCAGATATTTGTAAAGTTAAGTAAAAGGAATCACAGCCTATTCTTGTCCTTATGATGTAAGATATACAACAAAGTAAACTGTTGGCAACAACTGAATGAGCAAATGTTTTGTTTTGAAATAGTTCTATGGCAAAAACTTGTCAACAACAAAATTACTTTTTCTTTCGGCAACAAAAATATTTATCAGTTGATTTAAATTTTAAGGAATGTGTAAAATTGATAATGGTCTGGTGTTTGTGTAAACAAAGGAAATCAATGAAATGTGTTGGTCAGTTTCCACGTAATAAATTTTTCTTAAAAAGAAAATGCAAATCACAATAAATCCTAGAATAAATATTTTTGAAGGCCGAATAAATTAAGAAAAATGCTCGAAATTCCGATGACATGAACACAATTTATTCCCCAGTATAGTTTAGTTACATTTCCCCCATGTATTCTGAAGACTAGGTAAGTAAGACAGAACACAAGTAAAGGTGAAAGAAGTTTGTGCGTCTTTGGTCCACCAAGATCTACTGCTGGTGCTTCTGACAGCATCCACTGACGTTGTAACTGTTAGAGTCTGACATCTATTAGACATGCCTGCATGCTTCTTTTTAAATAACAAACAATAATGGATGAACTGAAAAAAAAAAAACAACAATAACAAATACACATCTCGTTTGGGTTTAACAATGGAAAAAAACAGATCTTTGAACTAGAATTCAGCTTTCCAACATCTTCACAAACTAAGTCACAAATAACATGTTTTCATACTATGTTTTTCTTCTTTTCTTTAAAAAGATAATAGATCACATTATTGCCAAAACTGATATGATAACATAAAACCTTGGTAAACAATGCATTAGCAAAAAATAAAACAAAAAAAAAAGTGGAAAATTTAAAATATAAAAATTCTCCACTTATGGCCTCCTCTGTTTAAAGGTTTTGGTCCTATCCTTATTTCCTACAGACTAAACTTTTGGTAGGTATCTGTCCTCAGCTTTCTTGAGCTCATCATCCTTGGTGAGACGGAACAGTTCTTTCACTGTGGCAATCTGAGAAAGAGAATCAAAGGCAGAAAAATTGTCATTTTGTCAGGGGTGGTGGAACCACAGGTTGAAAAAAAAAATCCTGAACTTTTTCTTATCACAAACCAATCAACCAACTTCATAACTATATGCCATATATAAAAGTATATAAACAACTAAATGCTAGTTTATCAATTTCCACATCTCAAGGGTCTTTTTCCATTGTTTAAAAAAAGATTTGCAACTGATTACCGAAATTTTTAGTATTCCACAAAAAGAGAGAGAAGAAGAGAGAGAGAGAGAGAAGAGAGAGAGAGAGAGAGAGAGAGAGAAGAGAGAGAGAGAGAGAGAGAGAGAGAGAGAAGAAGAAGAAGAAGAAGAAGAAGTAGAGAGAAAAAGAAAAAAGAAGAGAAAGACAGACAGGGTAGATAGAGAGACTAGAGAGAGAGAGAGAGAGAGAGAGAGAGAGAGAGAGAGAGAGAGAGAAAATAAAAAAAGATATAGATAAATTGGCGAGAATGCTACAATCTCAAACCAAAACCATACACAATTACAGTCATGGCATAACCTAGACCTAGATGGAGACTACCAATTTTTCTCGGCTTGATTATAGATCTATCTTCTTGCTTTAAGATATTTTGGTCCTCAACTACTTCTACCAAAGTATAACAAAGATACGAGAAATATATGAGGAAAATGTCGTGACATTTTGTCTCGAACTAAGTAATTGCCCTGTTCCTATTAAAACATCGGATTTCACTTTTATCTTTTCCCCAGAGACTATTGTTTCAAAGCATTTAAAGAAATCAATATTTTTTTCACAGTTAATGACTGTTTTCTTAGGCCATCACATATATCTAAAAAATTGTTTTAACAACAGGTTTTTTTAAAGGTAGATTCACTGTCAAGTATGACATTTAAGGTTATTGCTCACCGTTTATTTTTCTTAGCTCTCTATGCATACTTGACAGAGTTCACAAAATAATCTGTACCATTGCTCAACTAGTTTTGCAAAATTTTATACTACTCCACATTTACCATCTACCTTGCCTTCTACACTTTTCTTTTGTAAGCTGTTGTTACTAAACATAGTTGGGTTTTTTTTTTCTTTTTCACTTTTCTGAATAGGGGCTTTCATTTCTGTTGAATCGAATCTAATTTCATACTCCTTCGCACCATACAAAGGGCAAACTGACTCAAGTGGTAGAGCATTGGTATCCCAAACTGGAGGTTCCAGGTTAAAACCCATGATAAGTCAAAAACTCATTTGCACGATTTAGCCCCCCACTGGTTGGATCGGTGTCTTTATAATGTGATCGGCTAAGACAGGAGTCCAAGTCTCCCCGCACTGTCTTGTGTGTGGCAGCACATAAAATTGTCAGACTTAAGTTTTAGGGTACATCCACAATATAGTCTATATAGAGCTGACTTTGGACGTTAAGTAACCAATTTAAATTAATGCAACCATTCACGGCATATTCACCTTTTCCCATCACATACTGTTCGCGTTGATATTCTTTTGTGCTAGCACCGTTTTGTGTTGATGTACACACTTTCCATTTCAAAATAATAAAAACCAAAGCTTCTAAATTTTCACATTTCCAAAATGTCCCCTACATAGTGCGCACACAAGAAAAAAAAGCCTTAAATAATGCGATGTAAAAAGCCTCACATTGTTTTCCACTCCGGCCGTGCTCTGATTCTCGTAGATGTGTTTGGTCAGATCCTGCATTGCCTTCACCGATGCTCGGATTGAATGGTTGGCCCAGATGATCAGGGAGACCTTGCGTTCTCTCCATTCATCTACCGGTGTCTTGTAGTAAGTGGTTGGTACCAAAACTACGGGCCCCTGGGGAGAAAATAGAATTCAATCAACAGCGGTCCTCCAGAGATGAGTTTAAGGTAATGGCAGTACAAAAAAATCTTAAGTATGTGTGTGTTAGCATGCTGTTGTGATTTGATAAAGAAACAATCTAAATGTATGTATATGTGTTATGAATATCAGGAAATGGACTTATATCACATGATTAGAGAGGAATTTAAAGTCAAGGACAGTCACAAAGGAGAAGAGTAAAGTTTTAAATTGTTTACACACTATCAGATATTCTCTACTTATCTTTAAAATAAGCATATTTGTTGTATTAACTCCTTCCTCATTAAATTTTGTGTGATATAAAACTGTTTGTTATTGATAAAATCCACTGAATATACTGAACATTTTCTTCTTAAAATTAATACATTAAAGAAATCCGTATTTTATTATAAAATTTTAGGAGGCATCCCATTTATCATGCTGTTTTTAAATACTACTACCAACAAGAATATTTTCTCGAAAACTAATACAAAAAAGATGTCCCACTCAAATAGGACACTTAAGGTATCGGTAGTGATCAATGCCATCACAATCTAAATATCCCACATAGTAGAACACGAGAAAGTTCTCTATGCCATGCCACCCCCCCTCCCCTCTCCAGCACCCCCACTGACCTTATTCTGCCAGGCGTCGAGGAAAGCTTGGATGTCCCTCGTAATTTTAAGTATGTGATCGGATTTTTAAATACTACTGCTAACAAGATTTTCATGAGAATTAATACGAAAAAAGAAGTCCCACTCAAATAAGACACTTAAGGTAGTGATCAATGCCGTCACAATCTAATTATCCCACATAGTAGAACATGAAAAAGTGATCTATGCCAGCCCCCCTCCAGCACCCCCACTGACCTTGTTCTGCCAGGCGTCGAGGAAAGCGCGGATGTCCTTCGGCTCACTGAGCTTGCTGTGCATGAGAATAGCCGTGGCTCCGGCAGCGAGGTACGCATCTGCTCGCTTCAGAGCCTCGTCCACGCCCCAGCCAGCGATCAGAGCCTCCACTCGGGCGATGATGTTGAAGTCTGGGTCACGCTGGGCCTCTTTCATGGCCTAGAATAGAAAATGTAAAATAAACAATAGTTG
The DNA here is from genome assembly GCA_003991915.1 of Elysia chlorotica. Lineage (NCBI taxonomy): Eukaryota > Metazoa > Mollusca > Gastropoda > Plakobranchidae > Elysia > Elysia chlorotica. The sequence goes on along the minus strand of RQTK01000686.1, from coordinate 17,941 downwards.
TTCTCTATAGGGTTTAACATCTAGGTTTCTCTAGTGAGTCCTATACGGCGACTGGCCCCAAAACTTACGTCTGAAATTTTATATACTGCCACACACGAGACAGGGCGGGGATACCACGACTCCTGTCTCAACCTGTCACATTATACTGACATCGATCCAACCAGTTGCAGGGGACGAATATCGGACAAATACATCTGCCGGCCGTGGGATTAGATCTGTGGACCTATAGGGCCTAATAGTTATTCTCTCATTACTATTATATATGCAGTTGCCAAGGTAAAGCATGGAATTATCAGAACAGGTCGTTTTTCTCATTTTTGTAGTCTAAAAAGTGACATTTTATTTTTAGTCCTTAAAAAAATTCAAAGAGGTATTTGAAATATTCAAAACATCCGTAAAACAACACATAGGCCTACTAAAGTTTAAGAATAAATCAACACAAAGGAAAGTAAAATTCTGACTTTTCCACCCTTCTCCTACATGTTAAGTCTATACTTGCCAAATGAAACAAATTATGTTGAATTGAAAAAACAGACTGCATTTGTGCTACTTCATTTTATTTATTTCTTTAAGAAAAGGGAGAAAGTATTTCAAACACAAACCATAAAACTATTAACAAATTAAAAATTTGTCTGAGGGGCATTTGAAAAAGCCAATTATGTCCAATTACTCTAACATTATAAAACGATATTTAGACCTTTTTAAGCAGGTGTCCATTGTGTCTTTCATACTAAGATTGAAATATCCTTTTTTTATTGTTATAAACTTTTGATATTCTCAAAAGCCTTTTGTATATATTTTAAGACCTCTTATACTCATCATGATCGCGTAAGTCTTTCATACTGCGCTTAATGATATAATTAAAGGCCTCTGTGCTATTCTCATCTCTACAGATTGACATTTTTCTCCATATTGACACAGTGCCACAAGAATATTTAATTCATTATTATTGTTAGATACAAAACAATTGGTTTGAGACTGGATTTGAGTGCATCATACTCTTACATCTACTAAATGATATCACGTCAACACTTCTTACAGGTTTTAACTTTCAATTTTCCTTCCCATATTCAGGACTAAACTCTGTGGTACTGTTGTACTGTCTTTCATTGCTGATCATAAAATCTTCAGAAAAAGACATTATTAGTACCAAATTATCTAGAGATTGTACCATCTCCCAGAAAATTCTGCATCTTGTCTAGCTACATTTTCTGGGGCAATAAGCTAGGCATTTTATTCATCATATAAAGCTGCAATCACCCATACCACTTACCCCTTCAAAGCGACCTTCTATTTTCAATTCATTCCAGATGAAATAGGAGTGTTTTTTTTAACTCACTTGAATCTTCAGAGCAAACTCCTTGACGTCAGCCAGAGGTTGTGCCCGACCGTCCAGAAGAGAGTTGGTCTTGGGGAAGAGTTTGTCTTCCACAGCAGCACCTGTAGTGAATATAAAATTTAAACTTATTTTATTGTTTTTTTAAGTAGTTATAGTGTCTGCTGTATTATATTCAGTAATATTATTGATCCATGTATAAGTTTTATATGGTTTTGATTATTCCAAAAACAAGTTACATGCAACTCGATAAAAAAAGCAGATAAGGAACAGCAAAGATAGGCAGAGATAAGAAGTAGCAAAGATAGGCAGATACAAAAAGCAACAAAGATACACGAAGATAAGAAGCAGCAAAGATAGGCAGAGATAAGAAGCAGCAAAGATAGGCAGAGATAAGAAGCAGCAAAGATATGAGTTTGTCTTCCACAGCAGCACCTGCAGTGAGATGGCAAGATATAAAGTGATGCATTCTCTATACTATCTACCTTATAAATTTTTAATGCATTTTTTTCTATTAAAGAGTGATGGTAACATTTTTCTTTTAAAATTAAGTAATCATAACGTCTGCTGTACTATATTTAGTAATATTACTTTTCAATGAATTGAGTTCTATATGGTTTTGATTATTCCAAAAACAAGTTTCATGCAACTAGATACAAGAAGCAGCAACCATAGGTAGAGATAAGAAACAGCAAAGATAGAAGCAGAGATAAAAATCAGCAATGATAGAGGCAGAGATAAACAGCAGCAAAAATAGAGGCAGAGATAAGAAGCAGCAAAGAGAGGCAGAGATAAGAAGCAGCAAAAATAGAAGCAAAGATAAGAAGCAGCAAAAATAGAGGCTGAGATAAGAAGCAGCAAAAATAGAGGCTGAGATAAGAAGCAGTAAAGATAATCAAAGATAAGCAGCAACAATACGCAGAGGTAAGAAGCAGCAAAAATAGAGGCTGAGATAAGAAGTAGGAAAGATAAAGGCAAAAATAGGAAGAATCAAGGATAGAGGCAGAGATAAGAAGCATCAACTATAGACAGAGATCAGAAATATTAATGATAGGCAGAGAAAGAAGCAGCAAAGATACGCAGAGAGATAATACATTAAGAAGCAGCAAAGATACGCAGAGATATAATACATAATCTACATAATCTCACCAGCAATTCCCCTATCCTCAAGCTTGCGCACAAGTCTCCGGGCATTGTTGAAGTTTCCATAGCCGGTGTCTGCATCCACCAGGATTGGCAGGGAGCAGGCGTCGTTCATGAACTCCAAAACTTCCAGGACCTAGATGGATCACAAGTCTGGGGGTTTGTTTGTTTGTTTTGTTGCTGCTTAGCGTCAAACATCAGTACAATATAGGTTAATTTGTGGACATGCCTCAAAGACTAATGTCTGACAAGTTTATATGCTGCCACACAGAGAGAGTGTATTGATTGATACCATGACTGTCTCAGCCACTCGCATTATACTGACACCGACCCAACCAGTGGGGGACAAAATCACCAGAGCGGGGCTCAAACCAAGGACCTCCTGCGTAGGAAAGCCGATGTTCTACCCCAGGGCTACAGCGCCTGAATATACACTTTAAGTTTTTTGGTTTGAGTTAAAAATAATTTGGAATTTGGACATTTCCTAACATAACTAAATTTTTTTAAGATGCCTCTACCGATAAGTTGCTACTTGCATTTAAATGAGCCTAACACACCAGAAAAAAAAATTTGTCATGTTTCTAAGCTTTTCTTTTTCCTTACTATTCCTTAAATATTTAGATGTTTAAACGATTCTTTCCTCACAATTTTATTGTGATGCACATTTCTAAGAATTCTCAAACAGAGAGAGAGAGAAAAGGCATATTTCATTATACTGTCTGATCTAAAATACATAAATCACAAAAGTGATGTGATTTTTGGTCTTCACTCTAATTAATTCAATATAAATTTGTGCTTTGTGTTCACATATAAGAATAAAATTTATGACATTAAAAACTATTTTCTTTATGGTATGAAATAGAACTATGCAGGTTATTTATAGTAAATGTACCTGTGTCCACGATGCTTCATTGGAGTCCCGCACACCAAGCTGTGTTGCCATAGACAGACCACTGCCCCAGATACCTTTAAAGCCTGGAGCACAGAAAGAAATGTGATATCAATACAATGAAGAAAAAACAGAATCAAACACAGTAAAAGGCCATACACCTGGAAAACATTGGTATAGGAAAAGTTTGTTGCAGGTTCTCATAAAGGCAAAAATAAAACTTGGGAAGTGAAAGAGTTCAATTATGAGTAACCAATTTCGGAAGGCCCTTACTTGATAAATTTCAATGCCTTTTGCAAACAACTCTTTCAGATCAAATTTGCTTTGGAAGGGCTTTACAAATTATTTTGTCACTATTTAAGATGTTCTAATTTGACACTTTTAGGTATCAAATTACCTCTTCAGGAAGTATTGGCTCAGTACTTTGTAACCTAGGATTAATTGAAGTTTTCTTTACAAAGGGTACAAAATACAATAATTTTGTTTCAGAAGCATTTCTAGGTTGTTTTTTGTTGTTGTTTTTTTTAAAGGCAGTATTTAGATAGTTAAAAATAGCATCAGCCAAAAGAGATGATCGGATCTTACCAGCTTCTTCTGCAATGCATGCACTGATTCCACTGTGGGCTTCCATGATAAACTCAAGCTCAGAGGACTGAAGCATCTGTCGCAGTTTGGTGGATTTCTGGGGACATAGGAAGAAAGAAATTGAGACCAGTAAAATCCAATCCTTTATGATCTCCATTGTTTTAAAAATGCTAATAATAGATTTCTGCAAGAACAAATTAATTAGCTTTTATCTCACTATAAAATCAACCAGAGAGGAATAAAGATGAAATGTAAGATGGAATCTTGAACACAAAATAGACAGATGAAAATGAAGAATAAAGAGTGGCCTATGGGATACACCACTCGATTCTAACATCAGCACTATATAGGCTATACTGTGGGCGGATTCCAAGACAAATGTGTGACAATTTTGTGCTGCCACACAGATGCAGTGCGGATATATTACGACTCCTGTCTCAACTAGTCACATTATACTGACATTGACCCAACCAGTAGGAGTCGAAATCAAATAAATTTTTTACTGATCATGGGATTTGAACTAAAGGCCTTCTGATCTGGAGACCAACCCGCTACCGATTGAGCCAGTTGGCCCCCATTTAGATGGAATATTGAAAACAAAACAGACAAATAAAAATGATATGATGGGAAGATTTAAGAGTAACCCATGGGGTACGCCATTCAAATACAAATCCAGCACTATGAATAGGCTATATTGTTGTCTATATTGTGGACGAGTCCCAAGACTATGGTCTCACAATACTCATTCGGTCACATTACACTAACACCGACCAAACAAGTAGGGGACAGAATCTGCCAATTAAATTTTTGAATAATCATGGGTTTTGAACTGCGGACCTCCTGATTGGGAGATCCCAATGCTATACCACTACCACATGGTTTGCCCAACCCCCCAACCCCCCCACCCCCATGGGATACACAACACTCACCTTGACGCCTGTCTCCACAGCGTAGCATCGCTTCTGGTGATGAGCAAGCCCAGGCCCGGCGGCTGCTGCTCAGTGGGATGGGGAGTAGAAATGATAACATTGTTTAATGTTATGATTATATAAAAAAAAGCAACAACACAAGAATGATAAGAGAGGGATGAGTGGGTAAAAGAATATGGATTGTTGAAAAGTCATCAAACTGTTGGTGATGATGATGATGATGATGATGATGATGATGATGATGATGATGATGATGATGATGATGATGATGATGATGATGATGATGATGATGATGATGATGATGATGATGATGATGATGATGATGATGATGATGATGATGATGGGGTAACCGGGATGGAAATAATAATATTCTTATAAAAGGCATAAAAACATAGATTAGAAACAAAATTGATTAGAGGGGTGATTGGATAAAACTAAAAGATACTTTTGACTGTTGGTGATGCGTGTGAGGGGCCATGAGGGATAAAAATGAATACATCGAGGTAAATCAATGTAAAAACAAGAAGGATGGGTTACAGAGATTGTTGACATGAAACTGCTGCTGGTGATTAAGATGAGGGGGCAACAGGGATAGAGTTGAGTTGAGTTGGTTTGACTTCCAACATCAGCAGTATATAGGCTATATTGTGGACGAGCCCCATGACTGAAGTCTTCACAATTTTATGTGCTGCCACACACGAGGCTGGGCAGAGATACCATGACTCCTGTCTCAGCTGGTCACATTAAACTGACACCGACCCAGGGCTCGAAACACGAACCTTTTGCGTCAGAAGCCAATGTTCTACCACAGGGCCATCGCTAATAATGAGTGGGTAGAACTAGAAGAAATTGTTGAACATGGAACTTAAGTTGGTGATAGAAATAAATGTTGAGTTGCGTCAACGTCCAACATCAGCATTATATAGTCTATATTGTATACGGGCCTCATGGCTGACGTCTGACAATTCTACATGTTTCCACACACGAGGCAGGGCGTGGAGACCTGGACTCCTGTCTCAACTGGTCACATTAAACTGACACCGACACAGCCAGTTAAGAATGAAACTGATAGAACCAAAGAGTGGAGGGAAGTTTGATTCACAGATAAATGAACAATATGAATAATATTACAAAGATTTTCGTAGATAAGAGGGTACCAAATGCAGGAGCAGTAAGTACTAGGAGTAACATCGCCGTGGTGAAACGAGGGGCATGGGTATGTGATGATGAAATAGATAAGAAGAAAGAATATGAAGTAACGTCATGGAACAAAGAAGTGGTTTGACTTTGTCTGAACCAAAACGATCAAAACTATGTGTCTCGATGTCCAAATGTCGTCTTGCAAAGCAGCAATCTTGCTGTCTAGCTTATGTATTCCTCTAAATCAATCATTTTTTTTTTCAAGTTTATGAATTCCCTATGTTTGTCAGTATATGTCGGTGGTCATTTCAGTTCGTCAAATTTTCTCATGAATTATTATGATTAATATAAAATGATATACAATCGCCCTACTGAATTTTCTCTCTAATCTAAAACTGCCGTGTCCGTGATAATTTATGTTATATAAAAACAAGACTTAGTTTGCCAACCCTTCTAAAAGTTCACGATGAATATACATGTATATTGTAATATATATGAGTGTGTGTGTTATAATGCTTTTACCGATAGGTGAAATTAGCAGAAAGAGAGAGAGAGAGAGAGAGAGAGCGGTATTCAGTAAACACACGTTTTCTTACTTCAATAACATACTTTTCTACTTCTTCGTGCTATTTCTTTTTATCGTGAACTAAACGTAATAGTAGTAATAGTATACCACATAGTGGACAGGCACATGATGGGCCTAGCATATCGATCGGGACTAAGAGACAGGTTGAAGCAACCCCTTAATCGAAATTACCAGGGTTATAAAACAAACGATCGTTGTTTATCGGGCAAACACAGCTTCTTAACATGCATGCTAGGTTTACAGTGGATCACCCAGAGTAGGACTGAGGTGCCTCAGTTGGTCACGTTATACTTACGGCGACACTAGTAGGGGATGAAATCGGACAATAATTAATAAATTTGTAACGACTGTGGTATTCGAACCGCTGATCTTCTGATCTACCGCTTGAGCCATCAATCTGCTCTAGTAAAACAATGTCTGGTCTAGGTCTCAATAGTCTCAATGAAGTGATATACGGCAACTAGGCCCAGCCCTTGTCTAACCACTTGGACATTAAACAGGGCGGCTGGGGCGGGGACCCAACCGCAACCTTTCGCGTAGACGGTTAACGCTCTAACCACGGACCATCGAGCCCTTAGAGTTGGGTTGTTTGCTTAATGTCCAACGTCAGCGTTTGGTGGTTGAGCCCCAAGACTACCGTCTAAGGAATGTGGGAGTGAGATTGACAGGCCTACAGAGAAAGAGAGAGAGGGAGAGGAAGAGAGAGAGGGAGAGGGAGAGAGAGAGAGAGAGAGAGAGAGAGAGAGAGAGAGAGAGAGAGAGAGAGAGAGAGAGAAGAGAGAGAGAGAGAGAGAGAGAGAGAGAGAGAGAGAGAAAAGACTCAAGGGTTGATGTGATAATGGTCTATCCTCTTACATGTACAAAAACAATTTTTTTAAATATAGTACATAAAGTACATACAATTATAGTACATGTGCAATATTGTAGAATAATTATGTACTGCGGAAATTGCATCTCTATTCACTATGAGTTCCCAATAACCTGGTGTTAGCACATGTACACATAAAAAAATCAATACTACCAATAATAAGCGTTTAATATACAGTATTGATGTCTCCGTTACCGCATCTCCGAAGTTAATAACCATTATTATCTTATTAATAGACACCTTCTCCTAGGTGGCCAGTCGCCTCACTCACATGAGATACATCATAAAAAGATCACTGGCTGACTGGATCATCTAATAATAGTGTACATGTGTTTATATTATTGGCCGCATAATAATCGTATCTATTATTAGTATTAAACAGTGGTTGTAAACCATAGGGCCTACAGGACAAACAGTTTCTAAAACCGTGACAATGTGACAGTTGAGGGCTTGTTTGTAAGCGATCTAAGTAAACAAATTGTAGTGTGCGTGATAAATTGAAAAATTTTAATAATTCATGTTATTTTGTAGATGTTTTTTGTGTGTCCTTGTGTTTTTGTATTACTATCATCAAACATTTTAGCCTTATTCAGATAACTTTAATTTGCCCTTAAGGAGTAGTAGTAGTAGTGGTAGTAGTAGTGATAGTAGTAGTAGTAGTAGTAGTAGTAGTAGTAGTAGTAGTAGTAGTAGTAGTAGTAGTAGTAGTAGTAGTAGTAGTAGTAGTAGTAGTAGTAGTAGTAGTAGTAGTAGTAGTAGTAGTAGTAGTAATAGTAGTAGCAGCAGCAGCAGCAGTAGTAGTAGTAGTAGTAGTGGTAGCAGCATCATCCTTATCATCATTGTTACTGTTCTTATTATTATCGCATGTACTATAATTTATAATCATAGTTTCCCAACGCTTATGTGTATTACAATCAGCAAGTATGGAGAGGACGACGACCTACTTCTAAGTACAGTGAGTCTGAAGAGGTTCAGCAAAATAAAAAAAACAACACAAAACAAAACAATACGTAATAAATAAATATGATCTATGCTGGGTTCAACTTCAAGAGTAGAAGATAAGCTTCACTTTAATAATGGGGCCATGATTAGCGCTTTGACAAGCTGTCATGTTCGTCAAGTGTTGCTTGGTTATTACCATGTTGCATAGGGTCGTCTAGAGCGCTCTCTATTTTATTATTCTTTTCTCGTCACCTAAAGGGTCATGCGATTAAAGCAAACATGCTGTGAAAGCAGAAAATGATAATGATTTGTCGGTGATGACGCAATAGCAAAGTGTTAACTGTGTGCGTGTTGTGTTATCCATTTTACTTTTAAATTGATATACATTTTTTTAATTGTTACTTTAGTCTATCGGTCTACATTCTGTCTTTGTGTGTCTGTCTGTCTAGTCTCCGTCTCTCTCTCTCTCTCTCTCTCTCTCTCTCTCTCTCTCTTTCTCCCTCCCTCCCCTCCCTTCTCTCTCTGTATATCTTTCACACAAACATACGTTACACATATATGATTATCTACCGATGAACCGAAATAAAAATCGAAATTCCTTACACAGGATTTTAATTTTTAAATTATAGCTTTTCCCTCTCAGTAACTATTAAACTTTGGGAGGCTTTATGGGCGACATGGTGGCGTGTGGTTATTTGTACACTGTACAAGCATCTAGAAGTAGCAGTCACACACGTAGTGGTAGTAGTGGTAGTAGTAGTAGAAGTAGTAGTAGTAATATTAGTAGTAGTAGTAGTAGTAGTAGTAGTAGTAGTAGTAGTAGTAGTAGTAGTAGTAGTAGTAGTAGTAGTAGTAGTAGTAGGATTAGTAGTAGTAGTAGTAGTAGTAGTAGTAGTAGTAGTAGTAGTAGTAGCCTAGTAGTAGTGATAGTTTATAGCACGTTATGTACCTATGTTAAATATAAAAAATTAACTCAACACAATCCATTCTAGCGCTTCCACAGCTGCTCTACCTGTTTTATCAAACCTCATAATCACAACATCCTCTGTTCTATTTAACGTTGTAAGCCCCTCAAAGACAAACAAAGATTTGTTTAATCTTAAGTATTGAAAAATTGAAAAGACAAAAACTAGATTTGTTCAATCATCAATATTATGTTTTGAAAGCTCACCTTGCAAACTTGCAGGGAAGAGTAGAGGTGTTTTCGACTTGATAGAGGATGTGACACAGGATCGCAAGACACTGGCGCTGGAGGCCATGATCGTTGTTTTTTTTTAAATGTTAAAGTGGACAGATCACACTTCTTTCTTTGTTTTTTTTTTTCTTGTTCACACCCGCAATGGAACCACAACTGTGCTGAATCTGGAGGGAAAAAAATGAATGAAAAGTTAAAGTAGAAAAAAGCGAAGAATTCAATCAGTCCTGGCTTAAATTGCCTTAAAAAAGTTTCTTTTTTGTAACTTGAAATAATTGACATAATAATGATAATTATGAATACAAGCTTAACCAAAAACCAATTTGTTTTTAGACTATCAAAGCCAATACCTATGTGTAACAGTAACATCTAGGCCTAGAGAACTAAAAAATCATATATTTTTTGCCCTTTAATTTTAAAAGACATCTATAAGTATAGTGTAGTCTTTCATTTTTAATATATATATTGCATTGCGTGCTGGTAAAATTAAAAAAAAACCTTTGGAAGAAAATAGTCTATGGTCAGAGAGAGTGTTGAGTTGATTTGATCCAACGTCCAACATCAGCATTTTATAAGCTTTATATGTGGATGGGCCCCTAGACTGAAGGCTGACAGTTTTATCATTTATGTGTTGCCACACATGAGACAGGACTTCTGTCTTTACCGGTCACATTATATTGACACCGATCCAACCTGTTACACTTACAGGGGATAAAATCTGACAAATAAATTTTGACCAATCGTTGGATTCGAACCAAGAATCTCCAGATCTGGAGACCAATGCTCTACAGCAAAAGCCACACTGGGAGCGAGGGGAAGCAAAGCAGTTGCGAGAAGTGAAGCGGGAACATTTATAGTGCAATAATAAAGAGATGACTGGCGACTTAGCCAGCAAAGCGATGCGAAGAGAAGGCGTGAGAGATTGGACCATTTCCCTTTGGTCTCAATACTCTCATTGCTAGGATATCACTTTCACTCAAAGTTACAACAAAACGCTCAATCGTTGCGATTGTCTTTCTGAATTTAACCGCAGCCCTTCTTTTGATTTTATCCTCAATTCGTGCAGACGTAAAAAGGAATCACGACTCATTCAAAAGTAACTGAAAGATTTGCTTTCATCGTCAATTAAATCCTAGTCAAATGGAATTCTCCACGCATTCGATTGATGCACCCACAATTTTCTTTCTCTTTTCTTCTTTGTTTTAATCATTATTAAGAGACAACAGCAATGATAGTCTTTTCCTATTTATCGCAAAGTCAAAATAATGACAGCTTAGTGCGAGAAGTGTGCAGCATGGATTTCCTGTGATTCGCCCTCGTCTAGTCCACTTGAAACAATCGCTTCTTCCTGTCTGCTTCGCTCCCAGTGTGGCCCTTGCCTACCACTTGAGCCTGTTCACCCCCTCAAAGAGAGCGAAGCTCAATTCTTTAGTAGCGTATTTCAATATCTCCTTTTATACCTCAAGCAAGAACATAAAACATCTAGATCTATTTGTTTGCAGCAAAGCCAGGTATCTTGGGTTGGTGGCTTAGACACCAACCATAGAGTACTATCACTATGTTATTAAGTAGGCCTACTCCATGACACCAACCCAACCAGTAGAGGGAAAAAAAAAACACAAAAAAACACTGGCCAGATAGTGGATGGAACATGAAACTATCAAACTAAGATCTAGAAGCCACAGGTTAGATATAT
>RQTK01000685.1:265507-278211 GCA_003991915.1 Elysia chlorotica | reverse complement strand
ACCCTCCCTAAATATTGAGAACTTTTAAAATTTTATATTTATGAACACAGCCATTTAGATCTGGCATGCATCAAATGATGTATTACTTTTGCAGCCATGTCAAATATTAAATGTAAAATTTTAACGCCATCCATGGAGTTTTTTATGGCACTAAATTTTTTTACTATGAACAAAAGATAAATAACAACATAATGATGAATACGATAGCAAATATGTTATAAATACTGTTGTTGTTTTTTAATTCCCTTCATATAAGACCTCATTTTGTTTTTAAAATTGGATTCACTGTTATTTAAGTATATTACACTCGAGTTCAGTATTTTTACAAACACAGTCACAGAGGGCATCTACATAAATATAAATAATTACATAGAATTTTTCAACCAAATTTATAAGAATTAATAATAAAATGTACTTTTTTACCGCCAGTAAACCGATTTGTTGGTTTACAGGTCTTGAAATCTATTGATTACTTGAAGTTAATGAACAACTAGTCCTCAAAAACTCTTTGGGGAAGATCATACACACATTATATAGCCTTGGCTTTTAAATTGCATTCATAGCTGCCAACTTTTGAAAAGGCAAATTATACAGATTTTTAGCACGAAAAATAAATTTAAGTCGCTACAAACCTGGTATATTAAATGATGTAGCCTGTTAGATTAGGTTATAAATCAATGTTGGTTATTTTATGTGGGTTTTTTTATTAGAAAAAGTATTGTTAACTTCATTTAATTTCCATAATTTCTATCATATATCTTTAAGCGAATACATCCTGTTTTCCTTAACGTCAGTCCTACCAATGTGTTTTATGATGAGAGCTCTTTTACATGTTTTGTAAAAGGCATGTCTGGTCAAAATCTTAAAGTTTGTTAAAAAACGGAAATTTCTCTTTGTGATTTATCACTTTAGGTCTTATCTCTTGACTTATTTGGTTGCAACAGTTTAACTTTACGCGGGTTTATATAAAGACACATTAGTCTCAAACTATGATCTAAAAATGACTTAAAAGTTTACTGTGTCATAAAGGTAGCTTATTTTTTTCTTTTGGTCACAGCTGACACAAATTATCTAATTTTAGATCTAGGTATGACTCATTCCTCCTCTGGGCCTAATACTGATAGAATATAATTTTACAAACTATACTATGACTAAGATAAACGATGGATAATCTAATCTAGTGTTGTCAGTATAAAAATTCTAGGCTTTAAAATCACCCAGTGTAATCAAAATAGTAGGGTATAAAACGTAAGACTAACGGTAAGAGACAGGCTGGAATAATATTACAGCAATTTATAATCTGCTGAAAAAGCATATCTACATTAGATCTATGTTCCCAATGATGATGTTTATAATCTGCCACAAGCAAGAACAAAGACAGAGCGCAAATAGCCACAGACAAGTGTTCAAGGTGAAGGCATGGTGAACAATAGCCCTGAACGGAAAAATTGTTTTATTTATGTTGTTAAATCAACTGGATTAAATTTAGACGTGGAAGATGAATATATATAATGAGATACGCAGAAAAAGGGTGAAAATTTTAATGAGGAGAGTAGAGAGAGGGGGGAGAAAATGCTAAACAAAAAGACTTCAAGAGTGATAGTGTGTGTGTGAGAGAGAGAGAGAGAGACAGGGAGAAAGGGTGGAAGAGAAAGAGGCAGAGAGAGACACGGAGAGAGGGGGGAAGAGACAGAGGGAAAGTGATGGAGAGACATGGAGAGAGAGAAGGAGAAAGAGGGAGGGGATAGAAACTGGCTGAAGGATGTAGGTTGCCATCAAACAATCAGTTGCGTTAGCAAGATTCATATTTAACATACATGTTGTGAAAGCTGTTTTCTTGATTACTTAAATGGAAATTTTAAAGAGTGAAGAGGATTTAAATAAATTAGCCCAGAAAAAGGTATCTTTTTTTTTCATTGCTATCTGAATAGCCTACTTTAACAATAGCAACAAACAAGAGTGGATGTTTAGATGATTTTTTTAATACTTTTTTTTAATGTCTTCATTTTAAATTCTAAAAAATAAACACAACAAAAATGTATTAGACCAAGGGGAACGCAGTCACAACCCTGTTTAGTAAAATCGAAGATCTTGTACTGTATGTACAATACTGAATTAAATGCAATAAGGTGTGTGTGTGTCCGTGTGAAAGAGTGGCAGCCATTGTACCTATACAAAATAGGAAGTTGTTTGTCAAATTATCCTACCAGAGTGTGAACTGTAAGGGGATTTACAGCACTTAACAGCAAAAAAGGTTTAAAATCAAAACCAGTGTTTACAATATATATATGTTGTCCCAAACCTGGATTATTGGAAACAATTTTTCTGTCTAGCACCTGTAAACAAAGCCAGGGTATTCCCTGATGAACAGATCTCCGGCGCCGGAAGCATAGGTATTGCTATAGTATTACATTATTTACTGCATTTACCGAAAAAAAGCTGCGAGTGAACGATCTAGTTGATTAAGCCTCGAAGCTAGGTCGATCCCAGAGACGCAAAGGACCTGAGGTACTGTCTTATGAGACATTAAAATAATGAATGAGCCAGGTAAACTACTAAACGGCGGGGCTAGCTGGGCGTTATTATCAAGCAATGAGTGATCGACAGGACATACAATTTTTAGACCAAGATCATGAAGATGGATGGACTCGGGAGGGCAATTTATATGTACTAAATATGTACTGGTTGGCAACTATATATTACACTTCCAGGTATGATCTGACATTTTGCTAAATATATTCCCATCAAAACTAAAAAAATAAAATTTATATGCCTGTTTCCTCCTAAGGCTCTTCTTATTATAAAGGGCTTGAAAGTTAGTGACTTACCTTTGTGACATTGAAATGCTCGCCCCTCAAAGTTTCATCTATCTCTGTTTCTGCTCGATGCTGTGACGAACTGCTTGCCCCACGTAATCCAAGGACAGTTTTAAGTGTTGTAAATTTTTTCCCCTTTGCCGACGATGAGGATGACATGGTATTGAAATAATCCAAAGCTCCCTCTGCATGTAAGACATTTCACTACGTCCAACCCATTTTCAAGTGAGTCTTCCTACATTATAGAATTGAGTAACTTTCAGCAACAACATGTAACCAGTTTGAAACTTAGAAAACAAAGAAGGGTTTTAAAATTCAAAACCAACCCATAAAATCTCTGAACACATTTCTACTATTCCTAGTGTAAAAGTAGTAAATAATAATACAATAAGCCTATTATTAAATAACTAACAATAAATCTTAATAAACCTGAGTTAGGCTATATACAGTGCTTTTTAAAAGGCATTAAATTTTAGCCTGCGATTCATTATATTGTTGCAGCATTAAGTTGATCACTTCTAAATCTAGATTTGTGTAGAGTTTACCTTTAGAATTGTTTTTAATTCCAAATCTATAGCCCACCCTATTATAAATGACCAATTGGCTCCATCATCAGCGCTATCATGAATAGAATGTGATGCAAACAAAACTGTAGCTAGAATCTAGATGGTGAATTTGATGTATACATCCAAACTGCACGGTGTAATTTGGTGTTTACCAATTGTGATCTTGATCAGATACAGTTCAACTGATTCATTTTTAAAGATGTTCCAAGACTTTTTTTTATTTAGAAATTTAGAGTTAAATAAATTTATCAGATCTGTGAGTCCAAATCTAACTTGAAGGCTGGAGTAGATCTATAGATGTATTAGGCCTAGATTCTAGAAATCTACTTTAAAATGTTCTTTTAAAATGAAAAATTTCTGAATTATAGTAAATAGGACTGTACATAGATTTCTAGATCTAAAAGCCAAGGTGGTCGAGATAGAATCCAGATTTATAATTATATAAATATTCTTCAGTTTCTAAAGAGTAAAGTCTAAATCTAGCATGATTTGATTTCTGCATCAAATCTAGAATCCAGGATACCTAGATTAGACTGGAGTCTAGAATATATCTTGATCTACTAACCTAGATAGACCAGCTCAAATGATCTTTTTGAAAACGTGGACTAGATCTAACATATAATCTAGGCTATATAAATATAGATCTAGATCTATCTAATCTTGATCTTGAATCTATGTAATAATCTAGAGATCAATGCTCATTCACTTGGCATATAACTGCGACCAATAATCTAGACAGATATAGATCTGGACAGCTAATCTAAATCTAGGCTGGAATACAGGAGATCCAGTTAATCTCGACCTAGACCTAGATCTAGATCTAGAATCTAGGATGTATCTGGACTGTTCTACAGACAGATTCTTATTCTAGGTATATAGGCCTATCTAGACTAGAATCTAGATCTAAATCTAGTCCATCTATAAACCCAGGCACTGCACTTGTGTTGAATATTATAGAGTCCAAATTTGGTATGCAACGTGCCATAGACAATAAGAAGTTAGATCTATGTATCTGAAGAAAAAAAAACTATCCATAAATTTAAAGGACTTCAACCATAGACTTGCATTATTGCAAAACAAATAACAGCATACGTGCGTCAAAGGGGCAGAGCAGCGGTTCTCACGTCAAGCTAAATCCGATGCAAGGTTTGGATCGAAAAGGAAAAATGGATACCAGGAGTTTTAGACCATAGTATGTTATATTTTTACAAAAATATAAAATTTTACAGGATCTATATATGATTTTCAATTGAATGCTCTTGAAAACATCACTTTGCATAATTTTATGCTATAAATTATTTTGCCTGTACTATGATCAATGTTGGCTCATACTTAATAACATGAACTTTATAGTAGCGCACAAATGTATTCAGTCAAAAGAAAAATAAATGAACATAAATATTTCTATTTGGCATTTAAAGGGAGTACTGTATCCAGATTTTTTACAACAACAATTATTATGTTTAGTAAGGTCGAGGGTGGGCATTATTCCTCAAACTACTTCTAGCTAACCCTCTAATAGGGAAATAATTTTGCAGGTGCTGATGCTGCTGATGTTGATTTAATAGATTATAATATTGAGACATATTGTGTTCCCGAAACATTTACAAGGCACAGTTAAAAACTAGCATAATATAAATCTTATGTAATAAATAAACAGTCTGATGTTTTAGCCTGGTTATTTTTATACCGTAAAACACAATAGAAAAAAAAAAAAAGAGAAGAAGGAACATTTCGCCTGTAGCTTCTTTCAGTTTAAACTAACAAAACAATATCTCTTCATTCCATGTGAGTGAAGACGCGATGGCCATGAATACGCTATTTTCTTTCATTCATTGTTTACGGTTTTAAAGGTTGTACTTCCCAGTAACATTCTGACATTCTTCTTTTTTCTTGCTTTTCGGGTAAACCTTTATAAATATTATTGTTGTATCTACACTTCTGTTTGTTTGTGTTGTTGTTGTTGTTTTTATCTGTGACTCAAACATGACTGGCCGTAAATTAGGAACAGGAGAAAAAATTATGGGAAAGGGTCACGGTAGGTGTATGTTTACCAAAAGGCAAATTACATAGTTTCTTTCAGTATTGAAAAGTGGTTTATGCTTTTCTCTCTCCCTCTCTTTCTCTTTCTCTCATCTCTCTCTCTCTCTCTCTCTCTCTCTCTCTCTCTCTCTATTTCTCTTAAATCCTAAGGTCCATATAATAATAATTTCCTCATTTTCTTCGAAGAAAGAAATTTAGCTGCTAAATATGGACACTATTGTTTGTGTTGGCACCTCAGCTGGTAAAACCCGGATGTCTAGTGCTTGCGGGAGCGCTGAGTTGGATGCGAGTCTGCATGTGATGCTCACGCGCAGGGCGACGCGTAGTGCTCACCACTCTGGTAGCTTCTCGTCTTATCGCTTTTATGAAACTTCGACATCGCAAAATTAAACTAGCATCCATCGTTGAAAACCTACATTGTCATTTCTTGGGCTGGGAGAGCAGAGAAACCAAGTGACTAAAATTAATTGATCGCCTGCAAGTGTTCAATATCTGGTTTGACCTAGGTTTAGGCGTTTTCTTGACGCTTGGAGCGAGATTACCAACACACCAATAAAGGTGTATAAAACATACATACATAGTACAACACACAAACAAGTAGGCCCTACATTATTTAGCATTCAACATCTTACGCGACATAAGAATAGACATGATAGAGATGTAAATAAAACAACGTCCAAACCGTCTTTAAAATTATGGTTAAAACAGTGACAAAAAACATTATTTAAAAAACCTATGCTGTTTCGAAATACAATGCATAGAGCAGAGAGAAAAGGGTTAAATTAAAAATATAGTTTACATTCTATTATTTTGTTCATATGAAAATAAATATTTCTTCAATTGACTTTTATAACTATTTGTTTTGTGCGTGTCTTGAAGTTTCTTTGGGGGTGAATTTTATAAGGTTGGACCACAGCAAAAAAAAAGTATGTCACCAAGCGATGATTCAATTTCAATTTGCTTGTTTTCACTCATGATTTGACTTCTGCAGTGCAGTGCTGCCATGTAAATGCAATTTTAGGCACTTCACAGGGAAATACAGATGTACAATTTAGTATCGTCAGCATACAAGTTGAACTGAATATTGACTTTCTTAAAAATATTAACGAGAGGTTGGGTATAGAGAGTAAACAATACCGTGCCTAGAACTGAGCCCCGAGGAACACCGAAATTAATAGGGCTTTATCGGATTGAAACTCATCAACTTTGACAGATTGAATTATGTTCGCTAGATATGAAGAAAACCCCTTTAGAGCTATATCCTTTGTACCAAAATAAGTTTCTAGACGTTTAATAATAATATCGTGATCGATTGTATCAAACGTAGTCGAAAGATCTAACAATGCCAAAAGAGTAACTTTTCTTTCATCCGCACCATTTAAAAGGTCATTACAGACAAGCAGTAAAACGGTTTCAGTGATGTGGTGTTGTTGTTTTTTTTTTTAATTTTTTTTTTATTATAAGCCTATTAAGCCGTCTGGATTTTAACATTGAAATTGTTACACTCTAGGTGTTTCATGATCTGTTTCAAAACAACTTTAGAAAGAAAGGGAAAGTTAGATATTGGTTGTAATGGTTTAAATCAATACTATCTAGCCCGGGCTTTTTTTTTCTAGCAAAGGCCTATTTGAAGCCTCTGTGAAAGTCAGCGACAGTGTCCGATTGAATTCATACGGGCTGAAATGTAAGGGATGTGAAACATAAACATCTTTTAGATACCACATTGATACCACATGATCTAACTCACAGATATTAACTGAGCAATTTATTAGGATATCTCTCACTTCCTATTATGATACAATTTCAAAAGTAGATAAATGATCACCTACAAATGTTTTTAGTAGATATATCAAAACTATCTCTTATCTTATTTATTTTTTAGTGAAGGAATTTAAGAAATTATGTGGGAAGCTTGTTTTTTGAAGTTGTTCGAAAAATAGAAGTTTTTGCCTTTTCGAACAGTTCGCCAGAAAAACGAACTAGCAGAGAAGAATGTACTTTAAAAAGTCTTTGCGTTTTGCAGAGCTAACAATGGTGTAAGACTTTTTTGCAGCGCAGAGATAAAAACCTCACGATGGATTTGCAGGCCTGTTACACAGTTCTTGATCCACTTCCTCTCTGTGTTTCGCTGCCTTCAGAGTCTCTTTCATAATGGTATTGAGAGTATCAGCTCATATTTTTAATGCTTGAAGGGCGAAGGAGAAGTCACATTTAAATTGTTCTCAATTTATGCATTCCTGGCTGGTGGTGGTTTTGTTTTGTCCCTGTGTCCCTCTTTCATCTATCTATCTGTCTGTCTGTCTATCTATCTATCTATCTATCCATCTATCTACATATCTCTATAGTTTGAGCTCCATAGCGTGTAATTTTGTTAGGTGCAAAGTCCCCTATATTTCACATTATGATTATACATGTTTATGGAGACAAATAATATTAAACAGGGACGGGGCGCAATGCAAACCACATATCTTCTGTTCCTTAGCACATATCACTAACCGACTGAGCCCCCTCTATCAAAAAAGTATCTTTTTGGAAAAAAATCAAAATAGTTTAGTATCGTTTAATACTCTAACGTCCCGCACATTTCCAAGGAGGATCGTAAATTAGTAGATATATCAAAACTATCTCTTATCTTATTTATTTTTTAGTGAAGGAATTTAAGAAATTATGTGGGAAGCTTGTTTTTTGAAGTTGTTCGAAAAATAGAAGTTTTTGCCTTTTCGAACAGTTCGCCAGAAAAACGAACTAGCAGAGAAGAATGTACTTTAAAAAGTCTTTGCGTTTTGCAGAGCTAACAATGGTGTAAGACTTTTTTGCAGCGCAGAGATAAAAACCTCACGATGGATTTGCAGGCCTGTTACACAGTTCTTGATCCACTTCCTCTCTGTGTTTCGCTGCCTTCAGAGTCTCTTTCATAATGGTATTGAGAGTATCAGCTCATATGCTTGAAGGGCGAAGGAGAAGTCACATTTAAATTTTTCTCAATTTATGCATTTCTGGCTGGTGGTGGTTTTGTTTTGTCCCTGTGTCCCTCTTTCTCTATCTCCCTCTTCTCTTCTATTGCCTCTTTCTCTCTTTCGATATCTGTGTTTGTCTCTCTCTCTTTATCTATTTCCCTTTTCTCTTCTATTGCCTCTATTCCCCCCTCTTTCTCTCTCTTTCTCTCTCTCCCCCCCTCCCCTCTCACTCTCTCTCTCTCTCTCTCTCTCTCTCTCTCTCTCTCTATCTATCTATCTAGTTATAATTATGGCGATGGGACCCCAGTACGAGATATCGAGTATTTTTACAGTAAATAGAGAAGCTGAAACAACCAAGACTTTTAAACTGTAGTTACTTCAATTGATAAAATGAATTCCGATTAGGAGCGCAAAACAAAACCAGCAAAATACAAAAAAAGACAAAAAACAAACAAAAAACAGCCTCAAAATAGCGTTATTCAAAAAGAGTAAAGAAGCAATAGCGGACCAACACAACGCTGAACGTAATGAAGACAGACACAAAGGATAGGAACACACACCAACAGGAATCGATTTTGTTCTTTAAATCATCTGTTAACTCATGTCTTTGTTTACAGGTCTATGGATTTTAAGTCTCTTTTGTTTGATTTATAGATTGTGTCAATTCTCTCTGGAGACCTTTTCTCCCCCTCGGTATGTATTTTGTCACTCCTGTAAATGAATCGAAAAGAGTGGAGGTCTGTGGCTGTGTATAGTCTCTAATTGCTAGGTTTATCTAGGCTACAAAGGTTTGCTCTCTTAGCCGAGAGATAATCATATCAAATTATGATCTAAGCTTAACATTGTGAACCGAATGAACCGTTGGTAAAGGCACAAAAAAGTATCCAACTGTTATGTTCGTTTTATGATTAGTATTATATTTTTAATAAGACATCTCGATGTTGCCGAGTACGCAGTCTTCTTTGCACCCTACCAAATTTTTTTTACATGTAATTTGTTTTGCGTTGGTGGAGAAAATATCTGTAGCCTAGTGATCCAACTGAAATAAGACTGAAACATGCCTGAGCCTATTAAAATCATGTAATACAGTTACAGTGTGCTTATGCCTACTGTAAGTTACTACAAACTTGTTTCTTCTTTTTGTTGATTCTTTTGCATCACTGTTGCAGGCTACATTTTTTATTCATTTGTTTTTATTATTTTCTATTGTTTAAGTGGTATTGGTTGATATTTACGTCGAAGATAACATCCCAAAACTTTTTTGTACAATTATGCAACGATTGTATAATTGACATTCACCTTCTCTAAAAAGCTGTCATTTTATTGTCAGGATAGTGCCTTTTAATTTATGGCTTTTGTTTGCGAATAAAACTAAAATCACATCTACGAAATATTTTATTTTTTAAACAGTATTGTGAGTTGTTAAAATAAAGAAAGATGAAAACTCAATGTGATTAATTTTTTTTTTACATGTGACATAAAGGAACATTACCAACATTTCAGAAACAAAACCAGTTCTCTCACTATTTTTGTGTGTATTTGTCCTTACAGTTATTGCTTGTTTTGTTTGTGTTTTGTTTATTCTGACATTTTGTGTTTGTTTTTCTGTTTTTCTTCAATTATATTGTTGTAGTTATTACTTGAATCGTAGATACAACAATTGTTGATTTAATAAAACAGTCCATATTAGGGGGGGTTGAGGGGAGGGGTTAAGTAGCACAGTGTTACGGATTTTTTAATCGTCCACATTAAAACTGAACTTTATTATTTCTGAAAAAAAGTCTAAGTATGTTGTTTCAAACACAATTTTCTTACATTAACAATCATCAATATCAGGTCACGTTTTGCTCACTTTTCCAATAATAAAGCTCGTGTAGGCCTATAATGGTTTCGGATCAAATATTTTTGTTTATTGATTTTTAATAGTAGGACGGAGTCGAGATTCAAGATTGGCATATCAAGGAGTTGGCTTATGACATTATACCAAGGATTGCATTATACTGACACTGACCAAACCAACAGACGTTCAATAACGTCTGACTAGTCATCTGATAAAGCCCGTCCATCTAAAAATGTATCTTACGCAAGCAATAAAACACGCTAGAGAAGCCTTCCATTGACACACACTGACGACTGAAAGGTGTGATAAAGCATGGGGAAGTCCCTTTGGGTATCTAGGTGGCAGCGCTATCCGGAGACCAGCAAAGCTCCAGTGACACATAACGGCATCGGCTGACCGATAAGCCTCGTTGAATACATACACTAGTAAACCGACACCATTCGGGGCTTTATAGTACTGGCAATCTTTAATCCTTCCTCTCTTCTCTCTCTCTCTCTCTCTCTCTCTCTCTCTCTCTCTCTCTCTCTCTCTCTCTCTCTCTCTCTTGCTCTCTGAACGTCCCTTTGTCCCGCTATTATGCTAATATGATGCGGACTCCGGATGCCGGATTAGGGTTGCGATGCCAGTCAGTTCATCTTCCACCATTAAATCCAGAGGGACCACCCTGCTTAGGTCCACACGTCCCTTCAGGTATATTTTTTATGGGAGCACCGGTGACTCAATAGGTTAGTGCTCTGGACTGAGAGCGGGACCAGTGTGGTTCGAGTCTCAGCTGGTGCCCCCGGTCTCAATCTACGATTCTTCGCTAAACTTAACGCACATGAAACAAGTCAAATATAATGTCTTGTTTTTACTTGACCTAACTATTTTTATCACTGAAAGCTGAACGAAAGTGTAAGAAAAGAATGTCACTTGTATTAGATAAAGGCAGATAAAGATTAATCCGTGTGTTGACGAATTCTAGATAGGTTGATATGCGAGATATAAAAAGCGATGGTCAAGCAAGGTGGATCATAAACGTAGAATGTAGGACCATCTATTAAAAATCAGACATTATTATAGCCTACAATTATACAGATAGACAATTATTTAGAATCAAAACGAGATTGAAAATACATAACTTAAATCAAAGTATTGTGATTATGCGTATGTTACGTATATCGCGTTAAATAAATATAGGTGATAATAATAACAGGATTGTTCCCTTTTCAAAAGTATAGAAAAAAAAAAAAAAGCAAAACCATCACAATGTATTTATGTTAACTGGGATGAGAGATGGGCAAATTGATTTAATTTATCTTAGCTTGTTTAAATAATTATAGTGATATATATGTTGAAAAATTAAAAAAAAAAACACAACAGATATATAAATGAAAGTAATAAAGATACATACAAAACGATTGATAACAAGGTAGATACTACATGTAGATAGGTAACTTTAGAAAGAGAAAGAGCGGAAGCTACAGATAGACAAACCAAATCAGAACATAACAAAAACATTAACAGAGTAAAAGGGTAGTTAGAGGGACGGTGAGATTTTGAAAAATTCGCCATTATACTAATGTTTAAAAAAATTCAGTCCAACAGTAAGGCGCAGTGACTTGATTTCAAATGTATCTAAATTGGTTTCAATTTTATCTAATGCAGTCAATGCGAGCAATACGTGCAAATTTAAAATTTGAGCGCGTTTAGATAGGCTAAACCCGGTTCTGCCAACTGATCACCATTATAACCATGCCTGTCAAAATACCTTTTAGTAAGTCAGGACAGTCTGCCGACACGGTGGCTGGGCAGTGGTCAATGATCACTTACAGTCCAGCTTACGCGGGCATTAAAGAGGTGGACGGTGTATTACACAAGGGATGATACTGAGAACCAAAGCCGGACGTTTAACTTACAAGTCAGTAGTCTGTGCTGTAGATTAAAGCAGCGAGCCTAATGGAATGAGATACCCCATTTTAGGCATATATTTGGGGGGAACGTAGGTGTGTGAGGGATGGGGAATATGGGATGGTCGGGATTAACGAACGAAGCGATTTTGGGCGGGTGAAGGGGGTTGTGATGAACAAAAGTTTTAGGCGGGACTGGGAGTTTGCCATTGTGACTGTGAGGCATGAAAAATAGTGTCCACCCGTGATAAGCCACTATTATTTATATGAACTACGTGTACTTTGAGCGCCCTACTTGCAATGCAAATTGAGTAAAATTCGCTCTCCTTAATTTTATCAAGCTTATATGCGTGACCAAACATGATTTTGAGGCATACATACAACATTCTGATCAAATGTCCAGTCAGTCAGAAGTCACAGAGTCGCCAGAAGAGCCAGAATGTTACCGGAGTCAATACTGGCTTGAGAAAAGGTGAGCCACTTAAGATTATTTTCACAAAGGCTTTCATTAGTTCTAATATTATTGATAATAATAATAATAATAATAATAATAATAATAATAATAATAATAATAATAATAATAATAATAATAA
>RQTK01000685.1:206991-265303 GCA_003991915.1 Elysia chlorotica | reverse complement strand
TAATAATAATAATAATAATAATAATAATAATAATAATAATAATAATAATAATAATAATAATAATAATAATAATAATAATAATAATTTAGAAAAATATATAACAAATACAAATAACATTTCATCAACTCAGAGAATTTATTAGATTATACATTATGAATTTGCATTATTTTTAAAATAGATTTTCAAGGATATATATGAAAACTATGATAAAAAGAAAGCGTAAAAAACGACAGACCATGGTCCGTAATTTTTTTACGTGTTCTTTTTACCAAAGCACAGACAAACGAAAAACTGATATTAGATTTATACTCTATGTCTTGAATGTATCAATCTTTTATATTTTCTTTTTGAAGAAATACACAATCAGTTTTATTTTGTGTTGTTTTGAAAATTATGTAAACGTTTTACATCGAGTGCCTCTTGGCTTAGTCCACTTTTAATACTCCTTACAAGAAGATCATTAGAGGTCCCAGCCCGGGGCGATTGCCAAAATTAATTATTCAACGACTCTATTTCCTTTCTCTCTGCAAACAAGAAATCTATCAACGTCAACCTAAAGTTATCGAAAATAAATGACTGATACATTTTCTTTATCTTCCAGACGCCGCTTCTTCGTACCGGAAGTTGTATCCGCCAGTGGCGACATCTGTGGTGGATGAGCTTCCCAGCGCCAGAGGCGGGTGTAGTGCTTGGATAGCCAATACATTTCAGGCCTAAATAAAACTTGAAGTAGCGGTTGAGATGGGTTTTGGCTGGAGCGACTTTGTAGCCATCAGAGAATAGATGGCAAACTTGCTATAAAAGATCGAAACCAACCATTTGGACATATTCATTTTACAAAGTTGCGAGCCCTCAACACACACAGAGAGCAGCATGACTTTGTCTAATTCTCACGAATTGTCTTCTTTTTCGACTCCGTCTCCGCAATCGCCAATATTGTCCTTGTCGTCGGTTTCATCACCGCCCTTATCTTCTTGGTTATCCTCTTTGTCTGATTCATCTTCAACAGACGAGTGGGGGCCCCACCCACACGGAATGTACGAGTCCACTTTAGAGGCAAAACCTTCATCAAATACAGGAAAATCTTCCACAGGACTCGCGAAGAACGCCAAGAGAAATTCTTACAAACACGTCCCTCACTACCTCAAGCCTGCACACCTGGTTGCAAAACGCAACGCCCGTGAGAGGACCCGCGTTCAAGCCGTTAACTCGGCGTTTGTGAAGCTGCGAAAGCATGTGCCGTACGAGGCAAAACACAAGCGCCTGTCCAAGGTGAAGACTCTCCGCCTGGCCATCGAGTACATCAACCACCTGCAGGAGATTCTGGAGACCCACGGACAGCAGGGCGCCGGCAGATACTCCGGCTGCACAGGTGGGTATTATTATTATTTTTTTTTAATAGCCTTATTTGTTTGTTCCTTCTGACATGGAAACTACTGCTTTAATCGACATAAAACGTGCTGTGTCCTTTCGCTTTGTTATGAAGGCGTTAGAAAGGTTCAATTTTACGATGAGAAATAAGGCCAAATGGTAAAGAGAGGGGTGAGGAATGTGTAGAACGCACAGCTTTTTGGTCTGAAAGCTGTCGGTTTCATTCTCGCACAGACCGCCGCATTTTTTTTCTTCTTACCGTCTGGACCGTGGTCCGGTCTTGGTATGCGATCTTCCTTGGGAATCTGGCAGAGACTTTATGTCTCCTGGGAAGAATATTAGTCCAAATGGGAGGAGAGGAGTCGAAGTAGCACGGTCAAAGCGGCCGCTACTCAGGTGTCTCTGATTTGATCCTCCGATCTGACTGCCTTTTCCCCTTCCAGTTAATTCAGTGAGAGTTATTTGACCGTTCAAGTCCTGATTATCCATCACACTTTGGGTCCCGTTGACGCACAGGGTCCTCATTTGGGAATTTGAAAGACCTAACACTTAAAGATAGCTTTTTTCCTCTTTAAACAGAGATTATGAGTTCACGTGGGAAATTTTGTTTGGTAGGACAAACAAAGATATGCACACATTGTTCGCTCGCGCACACAAACATGCATGCGCGCAGTGTACATATAATTTCCTGAGCAAAACTTATGAATGTTCCGTAATGGATATAGGGTGATTAGTAATTTGCAGCACTCTGACTGATCTAGGAAGAAAAAAAGGGTTATGTTATCACCTTTGTCTGGTCATGTGATACTTTTCTTTCCGCTCTATGGCTGCCCCCCCCCCCTTATTATTTCACACATGTGCAATATAACAGCATTTAAACAACTGAAGGGATATAACTATAAAAACTAAATGTGTCTGTTGACATTTTATTTCTGTCAGACGAACGAAGTGATCAAACAAAAACCAGACAAAATTCAAAACTAAAGCTAAAACATAGCACACCCAACTTTACTTAACTCTTTGTTTTATAAGTATTCCAAAGTTTATTAGTAAAACATGATATGATATGCATTCAATATATTTTCTCACTAGTCGCCTCTTCATTTATGTGAAAAAGTGAAACAAACAAAAATAAAAAAACCAAAAGAGCGCACCCACAGCTTTCTTACTCTCTTAATACTTCAAAAACACAAACCTAGTAGACTTTTCAGAACCTGACTATGATATCTAAATATTGTTTCGTATCAAACATTGCACCAATTATTTCTTAGCTTGTGAATAGGCGTGTGACATTGCTCACCCGTAAGCTATTATAATTATAGTAGTGTTAGTCACCAAATTAGCTTTTACCAGCTTGGAGAAACCACTAGAAACCATTCGAAATTTAATAAGCCTTTTCCCACCAGCTCGCACATATGTTGCGCGAGTTGATACACTCTTCTGCTGGCACCTTTTTGTATTGATATACACACCTTCTGGTTCAAAATAATAAAAGCATATCAATGTTTTTACCCGTTCCAAATTTTGGAAATTCCCTAAAATGGTGCGCACACAAGTATTAATGAATTTTTATATAAGCTAAGATTCCGGACCTTTCTCTGGGTTTCTTGGCATATCTTATTAGGCGGTAGAGTGAAGAGGATTGATTGATGTATTTCTGTAGAGAGAGAGGTGTTTAAAAATAGGCTTACTTTTGATCGTGTTGTAACAATCCTGCCACAGTGAGCGCTGATATTTTGCTGCTATTGAGATCTATTATAGATATAGATTATTGCCAAGTATTCATTGAGATCTAGACATTCTTGTGTTGTAGGCCTATTCTTGACCTCCAGACAGGGCGTTTATCAATAAAGTTAAATTACTGCATGTCTGCAAAGGATTTCCAATAATTCGTATTTTTAGTATGTCCGAGTCTGCGTGAATTATAAATATTCAACAATTGATCTACAACAGGGACCAACTTCATCGGATCAAAGTCACAAGGTGTTGATTGACTTTATAGGAATTGTGTAGGTCTCTGCTGTAAACCAATCGATTAATTAGCTGTTTGGATGTCAAATACCTTAAATTTATATTTATAATTACCATGTGTAAAATTTAAAACGGATGGATTATAAGCTTAATAAAATAAGCTCTGATTATTATCGCGCAGGCCGATTTGAAAGCAAGATAAAACTTGTTATATCTCGTCGGTTGATGCACTGCAAGGCTTTCAAAAATATTAGGACGCATTGATACAATGTCAAAATTGTACAAGTGCGGCAATTAAAACTGTCTTAAATTAAGGATTGTACTGTGTTCTGCGAGAAATGGTTAAAATATATCATACTATTGATATACACTTTAAAAATTGCAAGATTATTATTTTACGCACAGTTGAAGAATACTTCTACACTGTGTACAGATCAGTCACACTCATACCATAGCTGATTACTTTATCGCTAGACTCCTTTGAACTCCCTGAGTAATGACACGCATCTCATTTGGACTAGGAAAATACATTAAATAAGGAAAGGACTATACTAGCTATAATGTCGTACCATTGTCTAACATAAAAATAAAGCATGAGTTCATTTTTTTAGTAAAGTTTATATTTACTGGTTAAGGGGAAAAACTCCTTGTGCACATTCATATTTGATTCCTACTCCTTGTGCACATTCATATTTGATTCCTACCCCTTGTGCACATTAAAATTTGATTCCCACCAAGCTCAGTGTACTTTTTTGAACGCCAGTACGTCGTGAAAGTTAAATTATATCTATCATGTGTGAAAAAAAGTGTAAAACTATAAACGGCCATACAAAAAGAGAAATACTTCCAGCCAAAGAAAAAATAATTTCTTTTCACGTCTTTTCTGTATTCCGCATAAATTTATTGGACACTGTACATTCCCAGTCTACTTGTCAGCTAAATATATCATAGATACGATTGATTTTTCCAGGTTATAACATATTATAGCCTCCGCTTAAAAGGATAAAAATAATTTTCAAAAAGTTATACTCATGGTGAAAGGGTTGAATGAGGCAAATTAAAAAAAAATGTTTTTCAAGAGTAAGCAGTGGTTCAATTTTTATTCTTTTCAGTGATTTTTAACGACTATGCATTTAAAACTATTGTCCTAAAGCCTGTACATTAGTATATAACTTTAGCCATGCTCGAGTAGGGGTAAGTGCAATTTGAATTTATGTAAAAAATCCACAAGCTTCAATGTTTCGCAAATGGGTATCCGATGTAGGCACATGAAATCGGGTGTAATGTTTGTTTTACACAACTGTACATATAACCAATGTAAACACATGGAAATATAAATGATCCGAAGTGTACCTTATTGTAAGAATTTAGAGAAGTTCAGTCGAATAAAATAGCACTAAAACAAGAGCAAACCTGTTGACTTGTTTTCACGATATAAAATATCATTGTTGTTGGGTTTTTTTTTACTAAACCAAAAACAATTTGTAAACGCTTATAATTATTTCACGTGTTATTGGATCTTTGGGTTTTGCATGCCATACGAAACTAAAAGCACCGTTGTTATTTCTTTTTTAAACAACTTGTACCAATGTTGGAAACCCCTTCTCTATTTTTCTCTCCTTTTTATTTACCCCCACCCCCTATATCCTCTATCTCTCTCTCTCTCTCTCTCTCTCTCTCTCTCTCTCTCTCTCTCTTTCTCTCTCCCTGTATGTCTGTCTCTCTCTCTCTCTCTTTGTTTTTTAAGTTCACAAGCGATGGTCTACCCGTTTACTCATTAAAATTGCAGGAAATGCTAAATAATCATGACATTGCATCCTTTTATAGCTACAACCCATTCTAAATGACTAATATCAATACCATTGCTCCCTCTGTTTCTCTTGTAGGTAAAGTCGCGAACGAGAGTCCAGAATCGTCTAGAGCACGACGCCGAGCCAAGATAAGTGACTCGAGGTTTTTCTCTTTCACTAGAGTGGTCAACACCGGAACGCCCCCACACTCTTGCAGCCCTGCCGTGTACGGACTTTCAACGACCTATGGCAGCCCCACGCAGCCTCTCCCACCACAGAGGGCATGTAGTGAAGCTACAAGATACGATACAGGTTGCTCTTCAGTGTTAAGCCTGGGCGAATGTCTCCAGTTTCCAGACATTACTCAACCCTCAACTGCTGACCTGGGCGGAAACCCTTCCTGCCCCCAAACACATTTTGCGGGTGACCGCTATAGACATCCATGCTCTCACTCAGATACCCACAACGATCACGTCCCTATTTTAAAGCCTACGTCTGACTACCAACAGCACTACTCGTAAACAACCCACAGAGGCAAAACTACCCAGAGCTAACAACCAATACCCATCCCTATCAAATAAAAGCACACAAGGGCGGTTCTGGGGCAATCCAGGCCTGCTCCGTCTCCGCGTACCGAGCTATGTACCAAGCATCAGTAGGGGTCTATCAACACATACATCCTGATCCTGATGTCTGCTCTAATTCTAGGCCGAGAGAAGCTGAAGAGAACTCGGGCAATTTTTGTGTTGACACAAGAGGGCACTCAATTCAGACCAGCGCAAACGTATCCTCGCTTGCCGTTTTGAATAAAAATCTGCAAAATTCTCCTTATACGAACTCGTTTATGAGTCAATAAAACTATTGAAAGCTAAAATGTTGTCATTTCCTACAGCGGAGAGTGCCGTTCGCTCAGTAGGTTAGTGCGCTGGACTGGCGAGCAGGAGGTCTGAGACTCAGCCCAATATGGTCATAAACTATACTATTAATATTCTCCATGAAGACTTGTGTGTAGGCTTAATAAAAAGGACCAGATCAAATGTATGTATTTAGCAGTATTGTCATAAACTTTTTGTACATTATTAATCAGTTTCTTTGTATTTGCCTTTTTCATTTCTTTAAATATCCTTATTTCTTTTCATGAACTTGAAAATTTCATAATATACAATGCTCTTCTGTAAAAAATCAAATTTGAAATCACTGATGACATGGTCCACATCCAATATTTTTTTACTGACACTGGCTGAGCCTGGCTACTGTGTTTAATATAAATATACAATGAGAGGCTGATTATAGTAAGATGTAAATAATGAAAATTATGTTTGTCATTTTGTTAAAACACCCGTTATCATAAAATCCAACTTATACACACACACACACACACACATATATATATATATATTATAGACTATTATCATAAAAGTAAACATAAAGAAACAAAACAAAAAAAGACCCAAACTAACTACATCAGCGATGATAGTACTGAATGTGAACTACAGGAGCAACATCATAAACAAAACATCAACAGCTACAAGAAATAGAAAGAAATGCGAAAGATAGTGTTTTAGTTTTACTCACATTGGAATGAAGACAAACAGATTCTGCTCATTTTTTATTTGAAAAAAACATTAGCAATGGACATGATTTTTTTCTTGTAAAAGATTTGCCGCGAATATTTCACAGGAACAAACCAAACAGCGCAGTTTAACACCAAAATATTTCGGATTTTGCGGCCTCGTTTTTCCTTTCTGGTTGGGTCGGTGTCTGTAGAACGCAATCAACCAAGTCAGCTTTGGGATGCCGTCCGCGATATAGCTTGCTGACTTTGGACTTTCAGACACCAACATTTACCGTAACACCAGAGAGTGTTATATAGCATCTATAGTTTCTGCTCACAATATATTACTTTGTGTCCCAGAGTTCAATCAGTAGAGCGCCGGGCTGACACAGAGATCGTTGGTTCATTCCTGACTTGTGCTATTTTATAGTGCGATCGGTCTTATCTTAGCATCAATTTCTTTCTTTATTTTTTGTTTGTTGTGGGGTTTCTTTTTTGTTTGTTTGTTTTGGTTTATTTATCTGGTTTTAGTGTATTGTCAAAAGTAATAAATATATTATTACAATTACAGAGTTAATGTCTAATGTCTAGTCCACAAGGTTTGTTGTCTAAGTTGTACCTTTTTTATCAGTGTCATTTGAACCTCCATCTAACCATTTTTACCCTACGGCTTGGTGATAACATTACAGACAGATCGCACTTAATCATTACCTGCACTTCTTAAAAAAAAAAAAATTCCTTACTAATGGCTAGTAATATCCGGTAGGTGCATGATCGAAGTCCAATAACCATCATGTGTGCATCACACCTCCACCACTACCATCACCAGAAAACAACAACAACAACAACAGCAACAGCAATTAAAGAGTAATTTGTCTATCATATAAGACGAGCAAGGTAATACATGTACATGTATCATTTAATATTTTGCTCCGGTAATTTTTTAACAGACCATTATTTAGAGGGCGGTCGATCAGAGCAAGAGAAAGGTAGAATTAGAAGGCAGAAAAGATATAAATAATCATAAACCGATGAGGGAGAAAGAGGGGGAACGAATCAGAGAGAGAGAGAGAGAGAGAGAGAGAGAGAGAGAGAGAGAGAGAGAGAGAGATAGAGAGAGAGAGAGAGAGAGAGAGAGAGAGAGAGAGAGAGAGAGAGAGAGAGAGAAGAGAGAGAGAGAGAGAGAGAGAGAGAGGGGGGGGAAGAGAGAAAAAGAGAGAGAGAGAGAGAGAGAGAGAGAGAGAGAGAGAGAGGAGGAGGGAGAGTGTGAGAGCGGAAAGAAGAGATGGAGAGACAACGAGGGAAGGGGGTGAGATAAAGAAAGGAAAGAATAAAAAGAAAAGGATGAGGGCGATTATTTGAAAAGATAGAATTACAACACATTCTTTCATGTTCCATATTAAATATTACATTTCAATTTTTTTTTTTTGGAAATCACATGTACGTAACGCTATTCAAATGCGCTTTCTTCCCCCATAGTTTTTTTTTTCGTTCTTAAATTAAAAATCGCAGATGTTTTGTTCTGGCATGAGTAACACCATGTAACAATGTGGTACAGAGACATTGGCTTGAAGAGACTGGTTATTGAATATTTATGAGCAATTGTACTAAATCTTTTTCACAAGTAGATTCCATCTCACGTGGAATGGTGACAAAGCCTTAAAATATTGCCATTTTTATGACCAGGGGCTGTAGATATCCAGGAATTAAAGTATATGTCTAGAGAAGAGGGGGTGTAATGGAAGCTCATATGAGTCTCACATTGGCATGTGTATGCGAGTTTCCTAATCTACATGATAGAATATAAAGTACTAAACCTTATCCTACATACATGTACTCTTTAATATGTCTACCTGTAAGTTTTCATTATTTTGTATAGACAGTTTGTTCCATCCATCCAATTTCTTCTCTCCGTATTCCTCCTATTCACCTCTCTTTGAACCGCGCTCTTTTCTACATCTCATGTATGTCTGCTCTCTCTCTCTCTCTCTCTCTCTCTCTCTCAGTTCTCTTTTGAACACCAACGGCCAATCCGTGACTTGAGAGTCATATTACACTAGTAACAGTGACACTTATTTCTTAAGCTGCCTGGTCTCATTCGATTCCGCCCAAAAAGATTAACGAGTCGGATAAACCTCGAGGGCTTCGTGAAGGTCGAACACAAACTTTTTATAAGAAATGTGATATCACACATTGTTACGTCTCCTACAACCATCGGTTCGGTTTTAGAATCTTGTTTGCTTACCAATCAATAGCTCCAGTAAAGAGAAAATATTCAAATTCGTTAGTTGAGGTGGTCTAACATCCAACATAGGCACTATATTGAGGACGAGCCTCAAGAGTGACCTCTGGCAATTTAATGTGCTACCATACACGAGACAGGGTGGGGATACCTAGATTCCGGTTC
Organism: Elysia chlorotica; assembly: GCA_003991915.1. Lineage (NCBI taxonomy): Eukaryota > Metazoa > Mollusca > Gastropoda > Plakobranchidae > Elysia > Elysia chlorotica. Next base: position 256,209 of record RQTK01000685.1, on the reverse strand, counting down.
CGCCGGTCGCAGTATACTGTCGAACAGTTAAATTATTAAATACTGACAGAACCCGCAAATGGGGCCATAGATGATTAGCAAAACATCACTGTAGAGACCTTGGAACGCTTCTGTTCATGTTACCCACTATACGTCATAACTCTGTGAGATCGAATTCTTCCATACATGTACCTATTTAACGAGCCGGGAAACCATTTCTCTCGATGCGTTGAGACACTCAGCTTTCAAACGAGGGGATACAGGTTTGAACACTGTATGTGGTTGTCTACCAATACAACACAGCCGATTCTTTGAGCGGAGAAAACAACGCTATCTGATTGTTAACATCTCTTAGGTCTTAGAAGAGCATGTTCCCCGGGCCTTGTCCATCACAATTCACATTATACTCAAATCCAAACTTGCGCCAGAAGTCGACGCTCTAATCCCAGGGCTTCTTTCGTACCATTAAAGAACACTGATTCACATCATTTTTCTTTAATAGATTTCTGCCATCCTGTTTGAAATCAGAGGATGAATAGATCCTTTACAATGAGTTACCGTAGTCATGTATGTTAAAATTTGGACAACTTTTAATTACTAACGGTCATTATCTATGGATCACAATTACCTAGTTAACGCAATAAACAAATTCAAATTTCAATACAGTGCAGTAACTTAAGCACTTAATTAAAATAGATCAGTCAGTGATGCTAACCACAGATTAAAAAGTTTAGGAGCAGATGAAAAAAAAATGATATGAAAGTCATCCAAAAAATGTACACGTTTAAGGCTCCTATTTCATGGCAACAAGCTTAAAGCGTGTTCACGATTGATTTTTCTCCCCATCCAATCAATTCTGAAAAGTTTGAACGCGCATGAGAAAAATACCTACTCTATTCGCGTTCCATCAAATTCCAATACTGAAGTTCCTGAAAACTCGCTGCCATATTGCACTAGACCAGCACTTTTGATTGGAATGAAAATGGATGCTCTTGTACACTTCGGAAGGGCTGTTTGTGCTTCTGCCAACTTCATATACTGTAATGCTATCTGCTAGGGTTTCGTTCCTTGCTTTACAGGAATCTTAAGGACAAAACGATTATCACATGTGAGTTGTGATCTAAAACTACTCTTTTTACTTATCAGAGCAACATATGAGACATAAGAGGCCATAACCTGACGCTTCCAGATCAATGCATGCAAGACATATCTGGCTAGTGTTACTTTCACTCCATTAACTTTAAGCAAAAACGTATGTATCTCATATGTAAAAATAGTTTCAGTTTAAAAAAAAAAAACAACGAAGGTCACATATTCTTAATCTTAAAAGGGACACTGTCATAACCTGCGTATGTACAGGGACAGGTGGAAGGGAACTAACTCTCTAAAAAAAAAACACCCATTGCTCTTGAGAGAGAAATGTATCTCCAAGCAGTGAAATTGACAGCACATACCCCCAGTAGTTTTTTTTTATAGTTTTTTTTTTATTATTGAATAATGACGATGATGGAATGTTGATAAATCTAAAGACACTCAAGGGCATTTATTATATCAAGTAATATGTAAAAAGATTTACAGCTTCTCCCTTGAGTTGCCATATGAAAACCTGGAATTCAAATAATAAAACAGTAAATCATTACATGTCGTATAGGATCCCCCAGGGGAACCTAGGAGACGTCAAACCCGGAGAGAGGGAGAGAATTCTCTCCCTCCCTCTATAGAGACATCTTAATGACGATGATTGAATGTTGATAAATCTAAAGCTATGGTAAGACACTCAAGGGCATTTATTATACCAAATAACATGTAAAAAGATTTACAGCTTCTCCTTTGAGTTGCCATATGAAAACCCGGGATTCAAATACATGTAATAATAAACAGTAAAACAGTACATCATTACATCTCTTAATTAATTGGGTCGAAAAAATAAAAACATGATCTTCCACTATATATTTATACAATCTTAACAAAATCAGACAAGTAGTTTTATGAAGGTACAATAGGAGTGGAAGTGTGTGTCTCTAGTTTGTTATATACAGGAACAGACAAAGCTTGCTTGATAAATAAGGTGTCAGCTCAGCAGATTAAATAATGAGCCTAATTTTTTCGTTTATATATTTGGAGGCAGATTATTTGGTTATTAAGACTTGGTATATGTTCTTGTTAAATTATAAAAAAACAAAAAAATTGGCTAAATTGTTTTTGACTGTGGTTTTTGCTTCGTCAAAATGTCAGTACATCGCACTGTACCATTTAATCATTAATAAAATCTAGTGTCAAATGAAAGCATCAAATAAGTTGTATGAAATGGGGAATACATGTAGTCATCTCAGAACACATTAAAAAATAAAAAACAAACTCTGATTCTTCTTTGTCATCTGTAAACATCAGCATTTATTATTGTAACAAAACTCATTTGTTACCATGAGGAGAGTTCTCACCGAAAATATCCCTTTCTGTTCAATTACAAATAAGATGTGCGTAGAGTGAGAAATAATCCTGATACAATCTTTTCAAAGCATTGATGATATTGGATTCTAAACAAGATAATAACTAAAGCTTATAATACAAGATCACATTAAATAACCAACAGAGCCAGATACATACAAAGTAAACTTTGCACAAAAGATAACATTATACAGAATTTTCAAGCAATGACAACTATGATTGATGCCATTATTTTCATATTAGCTATTTTAAGGCATTTTTTTTTCACTCTTCAACGACATAATTCTTTACACTGATAGTATTTTTTCAGAGACATAACTTCATTATCAATCTAATAAATAATTTTTTTTAAATGCGGTGAAGTATTGTTTAACAATAGACATTAGAAAGCTAGACATTTAATGGATTTAATCATCTGAAATGAAGGAAGAAAAAAAATCTGTAAAAAAGGTGATCAATGTCTGCATATATATAAGGCAACAAGACTAAAATAACAAATGTAACATTTTTTTCCAGGGCATTTACATAAACCATGAGAGATTTGAAAAATAAAAATACACCAAAAAGAGGTATTGAAATATACACCAGCTGTTAGAAAAGCAATCTTTGAGAAAGAAAAACCTACAATCCGAATGCAGTAAAGACAACAAATGTGGAATGAATTCAAGAATTTGAAAAGTAACAGAAAACAAAATGATTTGAGGAGACAAAAACTAGTAAACGAAAATATCTGGGATTTATGACTAAAAGTTTGTAATAGATAACGCAAAGCATTTTGAATCTGTAAATAAAAATTACAAATCTTTTTTTTTTCTTCTTTATTTCTTATAATGAGAAATAAATTTTAGCTTTGCAAAATCAGATTAAACAAAAAAAAAGCCAATGAGGCATACAAGTTCTGAACCACACATCTGTTGACATCACTAGCTGCAGAAAACCGTTTCATCAAATGTTCTAGGCTGCAAGCCTCTCTTTTAACACATTTTCCAGCTTAATGGCATCCGCAGCAAACTTGCGGATTCCCTCACTCAGTTTGTCGTTGGCCATTTCGTCTTCATTCATCTGCCAACGGAACACCTGCTCGGTCACTGTCACTTTTTCTAAATCCATAGCTTTCGCTTGAAAAGAAAAAAAGCATATAGAGGTTAAAGATAAATTTCTGTAAATCATGTGAAACCTTCTGTTTATATAAAAAAAATGGTAATTAACACAGAAAAATTGTTGGCACAAGAATTAGCAATTGGCACTTGTCAACAAATAATGATATTTCTATTAAAACTGATACACAGTATGTTAAAATGAATTTTAAAAATGCAATCGGCTACCTTCACTGGCTGTTTTTTTTAACATGTAACAATAGGAATGGGAAAGTGTCTGTGAGGGGGAACTCTATCAATATGAAGCTTTCAAAATTAGTTAAGAGGTTTTGTGAGTTTTTTAAAACTTTTTTTTTAGAAATACTTGCGATAAATTGCGGTTATTTGTAGGAGATCCTAATTTGTAAAACAACCAAAATACACAGGCGCTAAAACTACACACTATGGGTATAGGCCTACCATTATCTTTGTCCAGATGTGCTTGCACTGTATCAGTAGTTTGGGACAGTTTATCCAACAAACCAGGCCTGAAAGCAATAACAGAGAAAATGTCACATAGCTGGAAAGATATAAATTCAGAAAACATATAATCTTACATCTAGTTTGTGACCGTTGACCCCCCCCCCCCCCCCCCCCCCTACCCGACCCCCACCCCTCAACCAAAATCCGACACTTTTACCTCCCTTGTAACACTGAGCAAAACCTGGGCTGGAAACAGTGGCACTATTATTAATTTCAAAACTTAAGTTTTTACAATACAAGTACTAGTGGCATGGAATTATTACATTATTCTTTGTTTACTAGAAAGATATCACTGTACCTACGTTATTATTGGAGTTTTTCTTTTTTCACCCCTCAATCTTATTAGCCATGCCCCTGAAGATTTGATTGAAGGGTCGTTTGAATTTTGTTATAAGAATAGTTAAGGAAAATTTAGTTATAAAGGTGGAGGGTTTGCTCAGTGTTACAAGGGAGGTACAAAAGTTCCATTCATATGCCAATATAAATTTTAAGAAAAGAGAAGGATAAAAAAAAAGTGCTTACGAGATAGTGAGAAGATCGCAGCCGGCCAGTCCAAGAATTTCACCAGTGTTGCGGAAAGATGCCCCCATCACAACAGTCTTGAAGTCAAACTTCTTGTAGTAGTTGTAAATTTTGGTTACGCTTTTCACTCCTGAAATGAAAAAAAAAAAAGCTTTTAGCCAAAAATTGTAATGTATGTTTTTTGACATTACCAACATTACAATAAGACTTTCAGCAATAAAAATAAATCTGACCGTACATAGGTTCCTTTAAAAAATAAAATAAATAATAAAACACAAAGTATAAAAACAGAAACAACAACAACAACAAAAGATACTGTCGTTACCAAATAAATTAATGTTTTGATATATATATATATATATGAAAGTAATTTTCACATTGTTCTTAACACTAATTATATGCCCAGGGTTAGTAAAAAATCCCAAACAAGTTTAAAATTGAAATTGAAATACTTAAATGAGAATTTTCCTTTGAATTTTAATGAGTGCCCACATAGATCTGACAACATATAGATAATGGTACAAAAGATGACCAACGATAAGGGTTAAAATGAGATTATATTTGCTGCAAAAGGACAAATGCTAACACCTGGCTCAATACCTACTATTTCTAGAATGACACTATGCATTATTTCTCCTTATACAAGTTTATAGCAAAAAAATCTAGACAAAATTTGTAAACTGCATATCCTGCCCAGACTTTACCTGGGTCCTCCAATGGCTCAAAAGATTTCTGTCCTGTGGTTTTCACATACCAATCAAAAATCCTTCCAACAAAAGGGGAGATCAGGGTTGCACCAGCATCTGCACATGCAACAGCCTGGAAATAAAAAAAATTGTCTTAAGTCTCTCCAGTCTAGAGCGCCCAATTGCGACATTGGGCAGGTAACTAATGCTAATTAAATAAAAACAAAACAAACTTTAACCACCCTCAAAATTTAAAAGTGCCAAATGAAATAACTAGTGAAAACTTTTTGGGTGGTCCCAAAAGTTTATTTATGTCCTCTTGACCACAAATGTATTTTTTGTGAATATTTTTTCACTTTTCTATACAGAGTCATTCGCTTTCTCTGGGTTGGATAGGGTTAAAAAACAAAACAAAATTTTTTTGCAGTTTATGAATGTGCTCATGAGGTAATCTTTGATGAAAGATGGCAAGTTCAGGATAATAATTAGATATCAGAGGGACAAAAACAGAGAAAACAGACAATCCCACATAAACCCAAGTTTAGGATGAAAAGCGTAAAGGTTTTAATGTTTTCAGTTATTGGTGATATAAAACACATTGAACTAGTTTACATAAACAAAATTGATAATAGTGATTATGGATTTCACCCGTTGGCTGATAACTATCAAGTGTTTAATCTAAAACTTTCAAAACTTTCCAAAAGTATCTTTTGAAAAAAAAAAGACTGACGCACAGGAATTTAAAGCATATATACATGCATATTCTACTAACTAAAACTACCCCTGAACAGTATTTTGCTTTTGAAGTCCATTCAAAGCTTGCAAATGTGTTATGCTTCAATAAACCCATGACTACCTTTTTTATTTTAAATCTTCAATATCCTCAACCGATGCTTACTTGATAAAAATTGAAAATCAGAGTCATGTTGCAGTGAATTCCATATTTTGATTCAAGGATTCTGAAAACATAAAATAACACTGTTAACATAAAAAGTTTTCTTATCAAGCTTATTAACATGTACTTATAAATTTGATGGTTTGTTTTTATGTTGTTTTATAAATATATACTTTTTCAAGAATTGAACTCATTCATTTAATTGCCCCAATTTTTTTTTGTAACTTAAACTACACAAAATGAGACATGGTCTGTTTTTTTCTTTTGTATCTTTCATATAATCATGAATACCAGACTCTCAAAGATAAAATAATAAATTAAGTTTGAACATGAACTATAATTTTAGAGCTTGAAAAATCGGTACATTTCCGTGAAAATCGGGAAATCGGGATTGACGACGAAAATCGGTACGTACCGATCAAATCGGTACAAGTAGGCAGGTCTGAGCTTCTATCCCTGGAAACAAGAAAAAAAGGTCCCACAATGCTACAAAGAACCCATTTGATTGTATACAGTATAAGTGCGAGGCTTGGATGGTATCTAAACAAGCACGGAAGAAACTTGAGGCAGTAGAGATGTGGTTTCTTAGGCGAATGCTTCGGACAGCAAAGAAGTCTAACGAAACTGTCTTAAAGGAGCAGACTCAGGAAGGAGATCTCTAAGTAATAAAATACGAAAATGTCAGTCGCCATCTATAGAGGGGAGAAAAACTCAATCCTCATCATGACAGGAATGCTTGAATGGGGCAGAGGAAGACAGAGAGAAAAGCTACTAGACAGTCTAGTTTTGTGGCCGAATGCGGCGGACGTGATGGAGGCGCTGAAGGCAACAAGGGATCGAGCTGTGTAGACAGACATTGTCGCGAACACTGTGAAGAATGGGACATGATGATGGTGATGCTACTGCTGCTGATGATGTTAAACTAGTATTTAACTTAAATGAGAGCATCTCTCATTGTTAATTGCACTAACTATAGGTGTGACTGGAAGCTGAGCTCTGCACTAGCAGTAACTCTGACTTCTATTTTAAGAATCATGTTATACAATTATAACACCTTTACAGTCAAGGATCACCTATTATAGTGCACTGGATATAATTATGCAATTAACTAACTACCTTCTTCACAGTCAGGGAAATTTGGTTTCTCTGTATAGGTGCCTGGGATAACGGAACCGTGGAGGTCGACACAGAAACAGTCTGATGTGCCTGCGTGACCTTGGCACTGCAAGGCTTCAAAGTCTCCATCCGCGTTACAGGCTGGGACATAGCTGTGGATGGAGCCAAATGCATTACATTAGAAAAAGGAGAAAAAAAAGATAGGGAAAGAAAAAGAATTGAAAGGTATGAGCTGAATTTTAAGTTGTATGAGTTGAGTTAAGTTGGTTACTTCACATCCAACGCCAGCACTACATAGGCTGTTTTGTGGACGATTTGATTGATTATGATATGATTTGAGTTGGTTTAATGTCCAACATCACTGTATAATCTATACAGTGGAACACACTTAAACCGAAAACGGCTGAACCGAAAAAACGGCTAAACCGAAAAGAAATCGAAATAATTGCGGTTTTCCTTCTTTTTTCCTTATATGAAACATACGGTAAACCGAAATCGTCGGCCAGCATACTATCGCTAAACCGAAAAGAAATGACTAACTTCATGCCGCTGGGTGGTAGAGTTTCTCGAAAAATCAGCGTATTCGGACATACCTTTCCCTCCCTTATGCAATGCAGTACCCCTGCCAGTCATGAGTCATCAAATCTATCACTAACAAGGCCCACCATCACCCCTCTCTTGCTAATCAGCGCCACCATTAGGCTTACAGTTACATTTACACGCTGATCATCGAGAGCCACCAGTGCCTAGGCCCATGCAGTCTCTAACACTAAAAATTCATGAGTGTAGGCAAGCAAACATTGTTGCATCCCTTTTTACAGTACACACTGATCAGCGCGTGCCATCTAGACCTAGCCCAACACAGTCTTTACCGCCGAATGTGCGAAGCACAAGCAAACATTGTTGCATCACTCATCACTGTCTGTGGCACACGCATTGTTATGGTTACTAGATCTAGGACGAGGGGTCAAGGGTTGCCTTGAAATTGAAAGGGGGGAGAGAGAGAGAGAGAGAGAGAGAGAGAGAGAGAGAGAGAGAGAGAGAGAGAGAGAGAGAGAGGTGGGGGAGGTCATTAAAAAGATGGAGAGAGAGAAAGAGAAAGAGGGAGGGGTCATTAAAAAGATCGAGAGAGAGAGAGAGAGAGAGAGAGAGAGAGAGAGAGAGAGAGAGAGAGAGAAATGGGGGAGGGGGCGGGGGTGTCGTTAAAAAGATCAAGAGAGATGTGGTGAATGACTGAATGAAAGGTAGAAGTGAAATGAAGAAGACTAGTCTAGATCTAAATCTAGATCTTGAGAGAGAGAGAGAGAGAGAGGGGGGTCATTAAAAAAAAAAGATCGAGAGAGATGTGTTGGATGAGTGAATGAAAGGTACAAGTGAAATGAAGAAGACTAGTCTAGATCTAAATCTAGATCTTGTGTGAGAGAGAGAGAGAGAGAGAGAGAGAGAGAGAGAGAGAGAGAGAGAGAGTGGCAGAGACAGAATGACAGACAGATAAAGAGGAATCATAATTTAAGCAATTTAAACAAAAAATCGGTCGCAAACACGGAATATCGAACTCTACATTTTCGGCAATTTTTGGCATTAGAGAAAAGATAGAAAAGGTCAAAGAGATTCCAGATTTGTCTCCACATTCGAATAGAAAAGAAACAAAAAACAAACAAAAGATAATGATGATTGGGAGTGGTATCTTTTATCTTCTGATCAATATACAGTGGAACACACTTAAACCGAAAACGGCTGAACCGAAAAAACGGCTAAACCGAAAAGAAATCGAAAAATTGCGGTTTCCTTCTTTTCCTTATATAAAACCTACGGTAAACCGAAATCGTCGGCCAGCATATTTATCGCTAAACCGAAAAGGAAATTACGAACTCCATCCCGCTGGGTGGTAGAGTTTCTCGAAAAATCGGCATATTCTGACATACCTTTCCCTCCCTTATGCAATGCAGTACCCCTGCCAGTCATGAGTCATCAAATCTATCACTAACAAGGCCCACCATCACCCCTCTCTTGCTAATCAGCGCCACCAATAGGCTTACATTTACACGCTGATCATCGTGAGGATTCTGAAAACATAAAAAAACACTGTTAACATAAAAAGTTTTCTTATCAAGCTTATTAACATGTACTTATAAATTTGATGGTTTGTTTTTATGTTGTTTTATAAATATATACTTTTTCAAGAATTGAACTCATTCATTTAATTGCCCCCAAGTTTTTTTTGTAACTTACACTACACAAAATGAGACATGGTCTGTTTTTTTTCTTTTGTATCTTTCATATAACCATGAATACCAGACTCTCAAAGATAAAATAATAAATTAAGTTTGAACATGAACTATAATTTTAGAGCCATTTTTCTTAAAAGATGAATAATTTAAAATATTTCACATAATAAAAGACACCTAAAGATTTTTATATCTAATCAAAGACAACATATTTTGAGGAGTTGAGAACATCAGTGTGAGCACTTCACACACAGCAATCATTTCTTTAATTTAATTTTTAAAAAATGATTGTAACACGCAATTATTACCTCGCAGCCTCAACCCCTTCCCATGTGGAGGACAATTTAATCAAAATTCTGTCTTTTGAGATGCCAGCTTCCTTATATAGAGCAATCAAAGTTTGGGCTTTCTGAACCATGGCTTCTGTATCAAATGATAATCTGAGGAAAAAGTAATCGAAAGCACATCAGATGTTGAAAAGAATTTAAAAAATGACACACGATCAGTGCTTAGTAGAACTAGGAACCCATGTATTAAGCCCTTTCATCTAAGCTAACTTTGAAAACTTCCTAATTTGTTTGCGAGGATAAAGATGTAAAAAGTACATAAAAAAGATATTTGTGGGCTAAAGTCATGTGAATGATGATTAAAATGAGTTGGGTTACAATGTGCACAATATTAGAAAACGTATTCATAATTATCTTATTATTATTATTATACAGCATTATAGTGTCTAGTCACAATTAGGTGCTTGACATAACTTCAACTTAAGCTGGCCTACCTGGCATCAACCTCTGTCGATACGCGACCAGGAATGATCTTCAAAATTTCCAAGCCAAAATTGACACAAACTTTGTCCATGGTATTGGTCAGCTGTTCTTCAGATGTCCTAGATATTTTAAAAAAAGTGTTTTAATTCAAAGTAAATGCTTTTACTTCAGAGCTTTTCGTCCCTCATCCACAAATAACAAAAATGTATTTTTATTGCACTTGTAAAAATAAATTGGGTTTCTATTACCTTGATTTTACTTTACTTGAACAGATTTCCCTGCATTCAAACCAGTAGAAACACACACACAGATTAATAAATAAAAAAATTAAATTAAATCTATAATTATATTTTAAAATATAATTCAAAGCTTCTACACATATCCTAATATTTTTTTTTGAGTCTTTACTCTATCATTACTCTCTCCAATAAAAATTAAAATATAAATTAAAAAAAACCCAAATTAAATCTTTGCATGAAGTAACATAAAATAACGCTGTCTAAATGTTTTTTCAAGGAGATATTTTTACACAAATTAAAAATGAAGAATATAAATTGATGACACTAGCAAGTGAATTATGAACCATAAAATAAATTAAAACAATACAAAGAAAGTGTTTTATACGTCTTTTTAAGATAAATTTATAATAAATCACCGATTTCATTCCCAGAGAGGTCTCAACAACTCACCCTCCACATTTTTTTGCATAGGATACAGCATCATCTATCAAGTTTTGGTATGCTGGCATACCAGCAGCCGCAAATATCAGGGATGGATTGGTAGTTGCATCTGTGGGTTTAAACTTTTCCATTGCTGCAATTACAAAAAAAAAAAATGGTTGATTAATAAAGATATAATTTAGGTTAAGGTAAAATGTCTATAGCAAGTAAAAAGTGTGTTACAAAAATATACTAAGTTCAACAACAACAACAAATCACAGGATAAAGTTTCGTGCTTAGTAAGTGTGCTTCAAAAAAGTAATATGTATCCCTTTTCATAAAAATTACATTATCTTAGAAAGAAAAAAGAAATATGAAGAGATGAGACAAATATACCAACTGTTGGGTTTCAACATATAAACTTTAGGCTAAGAAAGGAAAGGAAATCCAATAAGCAGGGAATGAATATTCAATTGAATGTTACCTTCAAAATCCCCGGTATCTGCCACAACAGTTGTCAACTGCTTGAGCTGGTCTAATGTTGACAAAGTAGCCTTTTTGTTCGGGGAAGACATTTTGACTGAAACATATAGTTTACAAAATAAGGGAGTATAAAATTAATGGCATGTAAAACTAAAGATTAAAGCAACCTTTCAAATAGTCTTTTACAGGCTTGAAGTAGAACAGTCAATGAGTTATAAATCCTTAATCAGGAAAAGTTAATCTCTCGCCTGATCCAACTTCTCAAAGAAGATCTTACATGGCGATGAGACCCTGGAGAGGGATACCTAGGACTTGACCTGTTACATTATACTGACACTGATCTAATAAGTGGAAAAAAAACAAGATGATTTGATCAGATATCAAACCTTCAGCCTTTTTACCCTACGACCAAAAAGTTTAAACATTTTTTAAAAACTTTCCTGACTTTCAATCAATCGATGCAGCGTATCGAATATGATAAAGAATTCCATGTTTTTGGACCAATGAACAAAAGGGAATGTTCAACATGGGATTTTTAATGTTTCCTAGGGATATAATATTTAGAATCGTAAGATGAAAAAAGCCCTGATCTACAAGGTCGATAGAATTTGGTTTTATATCTTGTATGCCTAGGCAAAATATATATGTTGAAGCAAACCCATTCACGAAATTAAAAAGTTAGGTAAGCAATTTTATATTTTATTAAAAATACTTTCCTGAACAGGGAAACAATGCAACTTTTGTAAAATTGGTATGATGTCATTACTTTTTACAGTGCTCAACTAGAGTCTAAATCTAGTCGCACAGCATTATAAAGTAAAGGGTCTTCTCAGGAAGGCCTGACAGCAGACTTACAATCTATTAGTCTAATCTTGACAACTACACAACCAATTCATGAATTTTTTAGTAAATTAATGTCTTTTGTAAGATCAGATCATAGATCTAGATCTAGTCTTTGATGGATGCGATAGGCCTATTCTTAATAATTTGGAAGTAAATTATTTCACAAAGATTGTAGATCTAGGTTATATATTGTGGATTCATTTACAGTGTTTCATCTAGCATGACCCCAATGTTTTTTTACCACCTTGCTGTTGGAAATTTTGGTTAGTGATTCATCAATTCTTTCACTCAGCTGTGATTGTCATCAGCGTCGTAAAAACGACAAAGTAAATTATATTTCTTGAATATTATTGGCAAGTGGCTGTGTATACAACACTAACGAAATAAATGGAACACTCACAGTATATAAGAAGTAAAGATGAGTGTTACTGTGATTTTTAATAATTACCGTAGATATGAAAACAGCCGAAATACGCGAGTAAACAAGTATTGAGGAGCCGGTGCGGCCTTGGTCGAGTGCTTATGGGGTCAAAATGAAACCGGAAGCATTGGAAAGGTCGTCTGAACTTGTGGGCTTGTTTTAGGTCCTGGGATCATGAATGGTCTCGAATGACGCGATGACGTTGGCAAAATACACGGGGGTTTAAATTTTAGACCACAGGATATGAGGTGCACAGAAGCACACACAGCTCTTCGAAAATGTACAAAGAGTATACACTTTCTTTCCGAAAAATTTGCTTGTCTAGAGCAATTTGGCGGCGAGTTTCGGGAAATCTAAGTATTATAATTTGATGTAACAGGAATGGGGTAGGTATTTTTCTCATGCGCGCCGAACTTTTTAGTATGGATTAGGGAATACCAACCGTGAATGTGTTTAAAGCTTGGTGTCACAGAAAAGGGTAGTTTGTTTTGGTTTCTGCTTGTATTTTTGGCGTTTTAATGTGATCCAGTAATGTCGCCTTTCCTCTACCACTGTAGTTGAGGTGTTTCTGGCAGTATTCACAATACGCTTTGCCCTTTGTGTCATCTTTGGTGATACAGTCAGCCAATTTTGTTCTTACATCTCCTCGTCCTGGGACTGAAACAGTGTAAGGAATGTCCATCCACTCGAATTTCCATAAGTTTTTTTTATGTCTCCCTCAATTTAATGTGAAGTTCATCTCCTTTTTTGAAAATTCGCCTGGACTTGAGCAGTTTGGTGGAGCCAGGGGCCATAGCTTATGTTTGTGATCTAGAATCTAGATTTATAAATCTTGAGACCAACACTTCTAATTAGCAATTTAGATCTAGAACTAGACTCAAAAAATTCTGTAGATCTATAGATCTATACTAGAAAAACTAAGACACTAGAATCTATTTTTCCATGATCTAATCTAGAGTTCTAAATCTAGTCGCACAGCATTATAAAGTAAAGGGTCTTCTCAGGAAGGCCTGACAGCAGACTTACAATCTATTAGTCTAATCTTGACAACTACACAACCAATTCATGAATTTTTTAGTAAATTAATGTCTTTTGTAAGATCAGATCATAGATCTAGATCTAGTCTTTGATGGATGCGATAGGCCTATTCTTAATAATTTGGAAGTAAATTATTTCACAAAGATTGTAGATCTAGGTTATATATTGTGGATTCATTTACAGTGTTTCATCTAGCATGACCCCAATGTTTTTTTACCACCTTGCTGTTGGAAATTTAGTTAGTGATTCATCAATTCTTTCACTCAGCTGTGATTGTCATCAGCGTCGTAAAAACGACAAAGTAAATTATATTTCTTGACTATATTGGCAAGTGGCTGTGTATACAACACTAACGAAATAAATGGAACACTGACAGTATATAATAAGTAAAGATGAGTGTTACTGTGATTTTTAATAATTACCGTAGGCCTAGATATGAAAACAGCCGAAATACGCGAGTAAACAAGTATTGAGGAGCCGGTGCGGCCTTGGTCGAGTGCTTATGGGGTCAAAATGAAACCGGAAGCATTGGAAAGGTCGTCTGAACTTGTGGGCTTGTTTTAGGTCCTGTTTGGGATCATGAATGGTCTCGAATGACGAGATGACGTTGGCAAAATACACGGGGGTTTAAATTTTAGACCACAGGATATGAGGTGCACAGAAGCACACACAGCTCTTCGAAAATGTACAAAGAGTATACACTTTCTTTCCGAAAAATTTGCTTGTCTAGAGCAATTTGGCGGCGAGTTTCGGGAAATCTAAGTATTATAATTTGATGTAACAGGAATGGGGTAGGTATTTTTCTCATGCGCGCCGAACTTTTTAGTATGGATTAGGGAATACCAACCGTGAATGTGTTTAAAGCTTGGTGTCACAGAAAAGGGTAGTTTGTTTTGGTTTCTGCTTGTATTCTTTGTTTTTATTCTTATTCACCACAGTGCCTTTTAATTGCAACGTTTTAAATAAATTGCATGTGAAACATTTGGTTCCTACAAATAATATTCTTATGTTTTCTTTTGTTAGACAATGCACATAGTATTTTCTCTTCCGCACTTTTGGTGGGGAGTCAATATCAAAGTGACCTATGCCTCCAATGTCCGGAAAGGAAGGGGGGGGAATTTGAAAGAGTAACCTACTGTGACTGTCAGGGTGACTATGTGAGGAGTAAACCTGCGGGAAAAGTCTGCTGTTACTGTTAGACCGTCGTAATGCCAGGAGTTTATCATGTAAGTTAAGGACTGATGAATCAATGTCCAAAAAAGGCGACTCTATTGAACTGAGTTAAATTGGATGTTATTCGGAAAAAAAGGCCTTTGGCCCATACATCATAATTACAAACATTATAATAAAAAGTTTTTCCAGACAAAAAGAAATTAATTTGACAGAATCTATGAGAGTTGATATTTCAAAATGGGAAAGTTAATGTATGAAATAGTTTATGAAATTGGTTTACAGTGTCTGCAATAATTATACACTGAAAATTGCGTTTTGATAATGTACAATAAAAAGCAATCATGGACTAAAACCTAATAACGGAGAATCATAAAAAGCATTTTGTAAGTACTATATAAGTTTTGATATACGTTGGAAAATAAACACTCACAAGCATAATATAGATGTTCCTCATAAAAGGAGGGAGGGTCGATTTTCTTACATCCTTAAGATTATTACAAATACAAAAGAACATAAAGTGAATTTCATTATCAACATAACCAACATTGCAACGAAGACATAACGGAGACTTAGATATTTTCCACCTATACAAGTTATTTCTCTAAGAAGCAGAGCTGTGTGTCAACAGGAGTGTTAGACCTCTACGTTGTTAATAATGCTTAAGTGGTGTAATGTGACTCTATCATTCGCTCTAATAGCCAACCTTCATGACGTAAACTGCTCTCTTCCACAGCTCAATAGATACCTGTTTTAACTTATTCTTCTTTACAAATATATCAGACACCCTACCCCGCCTCCTTTTCCATAGGCCCTTCGTAGATTTCCATGAATATCGACGCTGGCGAGATCATCTCAAAATCGTGTACCGTGCATAGCGCTTTCTCTTATCAGATTTTTTACGGCGAAAAGTTAGAAGATTCTAGTTTGGTTTGGTTTTCGTTTTTGAATAGTGACGTGGCTCAAGTAGCCATTTGTATAATTATTTATCTGGGGGGAAAGGGGTAAGGGTATCTTTGAGATTATGCCATATGTAGAAAGTGACTTAAATGTAAATAGATCTGGCGTGGATTTGAATGCACAAAAGAGAGAGAGCAAACTGCCTGAGCATGTTACAATATAGACGCTAAAATTCCAAAATCTCAACTGGGAAAAGCGTGATACTCAAAGTAGTTTTCGGCTGTTGTAAAAACAAATAATCATTTGGTTAAAAAAAAACAACAGCAAAAAACAAAACAACAACAACAACAATAACAACAACAACAACAACAACAACAACAACAAAAACAGCCGTAGTTTCAAATCTTCCAGATCTCAAGAAAATTCTATACGTCGCCGAGATCCAAGAGCAGGGTACTTAGGACTAATCTGCTGGTCCGATCACTGTATACGAACCTCCTGCGTTGGAGGCCGACAGTTAAGGACAGTAGCCTTCGACAGTTGTAGTTCCTATCGTCTATGCATGAAGTATTATTAGGCCTACTGACATTAAAAACTCGGACCTACTTCTGGCCACTTCAGAGCACCATTGGTGGAGTTATCCAACCCACTAAATAACACACGACGAAATATAGATCAAATTTTGCTTCATCTCAGGCAAATGAATAAGGTACTAGTTGACGACTGTACTAGGTCCTATTCTATAGGCTTACATGTAATAGACGGAAAGGTAGAACTTGAACGATTTTGAATATCTCTTATTTCATAATGACATAATTATATTTTAATGTTATAAACTGCGCCTTTCTGTGATGAATCCACAACAAAATTAATGAACATGCAGTTTTCAGTCTGAATAATGTAAGAGGTTAACCTGCGAACCAGATACACGTCTAAAATAATAGTGTTTTATGCAGATAGATAGATAGATAGATAGATAGATAGATAGATAGATAGATAGATAGATAGATAGATAGATAGATAGATAGATAGATATATAGATAGTTAGATAAGTAGATAGATAGATAGATAGATAGATAGATAGATATATAGATAGATAGAGTATGAAAGATAGAGGGAGATAGAGCAAGATAGAGACAGAGAGAGAGAAAGAAAGAGAGAGATATAAATAGAGGGAGAGAGAGAGAGGGGTATAAATATCTCTCAATCAAGTAGGTACATGTAATTATAGTTACCGTTCGCCATTTTTTTTTAATCCAAAGAGAAATCCCAAGAGGAATACAAACAGACTGCACAAGACACCTGACACCAGCCGAATGAACGCAATCACGAGAGTCATGGCCTGTACCTGTGACCCGGCTGTCCAGGTCTCACATTGTGCAACCGAACGCCCGCATCTCAATCATGTCATAGACAATAAGGTTATATGTATGTCATCACTTTTGTCACATTTGTAGCAACCCGCAGCATAAGCCTACATTTTTGTTTTGTATTTAATAAAGTCATTTTCAATGTGATTGGATGTGATTTATGAAAATGTATTTTTGTTTTTTCTTTGATGGTATGCCTAGTAGGCCTGTATACGGTGTAAACGTATTGTTTTAGTTGCTGCTGTATCACTATCAGATAAAAAGGTTATTGGTCCCTAAATTTTATTCTAGAAATGGTGGAAATAAAATTATGTGCTTTTTCCCATACCTAAAGCGCTTAGCATGATAATGAAACATATGCCTTATATTTTGTTCAAGAACAGAAACTTGTGTTCAGTGGTTCTTTTTCTTGATCTAAAGACCTGCATTTGATTTTTGTCATAACTTCTTTTATTTTTCACCAACTAATCACATACCGTTAGTGATGTGTAAAAAATAAAACATGCAATGATAAGATTACGTTCAGTATAACGAGGCCTACATGAAACTGTAGGTATATTTACTAACTTTGTGAAGGCGGGGTCGATGGTACAGAGAGGACCAAATAAATCTTACCGTCATTCTACCTTCCTTGAGCACTGCGTCACTTCAGGTGTGAAATGACATGTCATATAAATTAGAATTTCAGATAAGACCATTTAAAACTTAGGCGACAATCATAAGACGCCGAGGGACCATGAACCGAATTTGAAATGCTGTCTTATGTTGAGTTACCGCCCAGACTTTGAAATTGATTGTATTTCTGGTCTGAAGTAGATTGAACAATTCGAATAACACAAACCTCAAGCTCAGTTTTAAAAAGGTTTTGGTACGAAAAACATTATGAAATGTTCTGACATCATTCTTCAACGGCTTGATGAAAATAAGGATCAATTTAAAGATAGCTAAGTCTAATACACGTAGATATACTGTATATGTATACGGCACTGTTAGAAGTAAAAATCACGAGTCCCTCCATAAAATGTTGAGAATCCTTGACGCATTTTGCATTGTTATAATGATAGACAGTACTCATAAATCTGTAGACATTTCACAAGGGCTGGGAATTATAATTATTTCATAGGCGTGTAGCCTATATTATTGATTCTTAATAGATGTGTTTGTGTGCAAATGATAACACATGTCTTTTAAAGATTTCAAACCATTTTCATCTTAATTTGTCGTTTTTAGAATACTAATTTTAATTATTATTCATGTCATAACCATTGACCTAAAATAGTAATAAAATATCGTTGTTAATGACTCATTAAAAATAAACAAACCAAAAGCTACATGCAATAACATATAATCAAAAGGCACTGTTAGTGCATTATTATCATTATTCTGTGTTTTCTTTTATTTAATTTACAACGTTTAAACAATTTAGTAAAGATAATTCGAGAAAAAATAAACCTACTTATATAACAAGTAGGCATACAACTGCCGAAAGCTCTCTAACGTTACGAAGCTAGCTGTCTCTCCTTTAGCATCTCACATGTTCCCAAGGATACGTGGACGGGTCCCAATGCTAATAAGTTTTACCTACTGCCACATTATAATTGTGCAGAGAGAGTATGCAACGTGCACCAGGACTTATGTCACATTTCTGACACCGACCCCAGCGCAACCACTTGATCAGTCTGGAACAAAGACGGCTCCATCGGGAACAGAACCCGGGACTTCTTATTAAAAGCCGACGGTGAACTTGTGCAGGTGGTAGAGCGTTGGTCTGGATGTTCCCGGTTTGAAACCCATGGTTGGTCAAAAATGTATCAATTTGTTCCATTTCGACCCCTACTGGTTGAGTCGGTGTCAATATAATGTGATACCATGGTATCCCCGCACTGTCTTTGTGTGACAACACGTACGTATTTTAGACGTTAGTCTTGGGGCCCGCCTAACACAGTGCTGACTTTGGAAGCTTAGCAACAAACATACAGATTTAATTAGAGGTCGCGCTTTCTACCGACAAAGCTACATGTATAATGTAGACTAACTCATCCCCACGATTACCTTCAGTGATGATCTCACCAAGTACGTTTTTCATAATACGGATTGTAAAAGAAGGACACTTACTTAAAATCATTAAAATTATTTTCAAATATATGTCTGATTTTGAAAACGCAGTCGTTATAACCAGACGCTTCTCTTATCACGATCTGTGATCGGCTGACAGGAATCCAGGTCTCCCTGTCCTGTCTCGTGTGGGGACAGCAAATAAAATTGTCAGACGTCAGTCTTGGGATCACAGCATAGCATATAATAGGATGACATTAGACGTTAAGCAAACAACTCAACTCTTAGCATGATCAATCCTTAGCTTTGGAATAGATACATGTAATCGTTTGTATTGGTTACAAAAATAAATAGGAAACTTAACATAGGACGTCATGAGCTTGGGTAGGAACTAGACATACAGCGTCGTGGAAAGCTTACAGCTGTGCTTAGGATATATGCGAATAAGAGGTCCTAACACGAGTTATAAGCTACCGTACGTGGTAGTTACGACTTCTTATAACCAAGATATATTCTACTGTGTAGATTTTCTGAGACCCATCTTTCGATTTTTGTCATTTCCCCCCGAGAGTCTAGTATTACTCAATGCCATATAGTTGCATGTGAATAGCTCTAGTAAAGGGATTCGCAAACTAACGCAATTTGACAGAACACTACTTTCAATGTGTGCATGTATGTTTGGGAGAGCCTATACTTTTTATCCTGTATTCGTTTTCTATTCTGTGGATTTAGCTGAACAAATGAGGTAGTTACGTTTTTATTGAACACAAATACACAGGGTGAAAAAAATATTCTAATAACCAAAGAGAGGGCTAATGTTTCTACCATTCTTTCCTACGTTCATTGGCTAGCGCTGTTTTTTAAATTTATGAGATAATGAATTGCGTTGAGTCGGATGCTCAACGTCCAACGTCAACACTATACAGGTTATATTTTAACCCCAACACTTTTTTCTAAACCAATTTCCTCGACAATGAGCATGGTCTTAAGTCACCAACAGAATTATATGAACACAGCATTAAAAATGCGAATGTTTTCTTATCAATACAAGAACCTTCTCAAGGAGAGGACCCCCCCCCCCAAAAAAAAAAAAAAAAAAAAAAAAAAAAAAAAAAAAAAAAAAAAAAAAAAAACAACAACAACAACAACAACAGCAAAACAACAACAAACAAACAAACATCAAAACAACAACAAAAAAACAAAACAACAACAACAACAACATCAGCAACACAAAATAAAAGACAAAAAAATAACAGGCAGCCAGTCACCAATGGCTGCTCTTCAGTTAACCGAATGGATAAAGTATTCCAATCGTATTCAATTGAGGGCGAGATGACAATCGCTTAATTATGATTGTACTTGCGATAGCAGGTAAGTAAGGACTCGTTCTTTTCCTCTCGAGATTAAGATTGCACTGAATTCGCGGATAGTATAATAAAACGCAAACGATGAATATGTTCATTAGGATAGTACGAAGCCTGCTCCTAGAATTATTTTCTAGCACAATAAGCCACCATAATAATGTAGAAATTGAACTTATTCTCTCTTTTCAAAAATCTAACCCGAGCACTTGAAAAGAAGGTTACAGCAGCTTAACCGCTCTATGCCCCGCTAAAAATGTTAATTGGTTTCTGTTTTTTATACAAGTCAAGCAAATATTGTTAAAAAACATTACATGCATTTATTCATGTTGTTATTATGGTACTATACATTTACATGCAAATCTTAATTATTTTACGTTTCATAAAACGTCGTCAAAGAGAACAACAAGTGGCATTAAAGTATCAGACGTCCCCATCAAAGTCACACGGTATAGTCCCGTCGCCGTAAATAATCTTTGGATCTACGTTAAGACGTAGGAAAGGTTTACCTGCTAAAGTGTTTCGTTTTCTTCAATCAAATATTTCAGGATGGAAAAATGTTCTTAAAAAGAGGTTTGATTTGAAACACAAGTTACTGTAACACATTAAATCTCATACAGACAGGGAAAAAACAACAAACAAACAAGAACAAAATCAACAAACAACAACAAAATCAACAAACATCAAAGCTACTTGTTATCAATATGATTTTTTTAAATCGCAGAATAAAAAAGATACCAGCGGAGGTCTTAGGTCATGCTTTTTATCTTCAGTGGTCCTAACGACATAACACATAAACCCAACACACAATCATAGTGAACCAGTTTTATCGGCTGGCGCGTTTGTTTTAAAAGACATAGTTGTTGAATGATAAACTACACATCTATGAATTCTTCAATGAAGGTTGCGCTTGATAGTCAACTATAGGTCTGCTCTTAAAAACGTTCATTGATAAAATGCACTTAAGCCATGACATTTACTTTGCGGTTTATCTTAACTCAAATTATCGCTTTAAGTTCAGACTCATGAAGGAGACTGTTTATGCTGTGAAATTGTATTTTGTATAGCGGTGTCGATTAGGAATTGGAACGTTGCCTGTGAAACCGCAACCAGTAAACCGACCTCATCGTCTTTCTCGGCTACTATTTTCATGCACGCACCCTCATCATCATCATCATCATCATCATCATCATCATCATCATCATCATCATCATCATCATCATCATCATCATCATCATCATCATCATCATCATCATCATCCATCATTATCCTCATCATCATCATCATCATCATCATCATCATCATCATCATCATCATCCATACATCATCATCATCATCATCATCATCATCATCATCATCATCATGTGCCGTGATTCATAGCGTTAGCGATCATGTCCTTCCACACCGCTCGATCCCTTGTTGCCTTCAGCGTCTCCATCACGTCAGCTGCATTCAGCCCCAAAACTAGACTGTCTAGTAGCTTTTCTCTCTGTCTTTCTCTGCTTCTTTTTCCTTCAAGCATTCCTGTCATTGGACATTATTGCTATGTCGAAATTTTTGATGGACACTGGGCACTGATCAGCCCTCATCGTTAGATTTGTGTCTCCGGAAGATGGGACTCCAACTACGATGTTTTACGTTATTCACCTTTAAGACCAATCGGAAATGCCAGTGCAGAGATGATTCTAAACTATTCGATGAAATTGGAATCGATCTCAGTAAGTATAGAGGCCAGTCATAAGACAACGGAAACACCATATCTGGCAAGTATAATACTATAGAGTCCAACAAAGAATTTAGGAGAAAAACAAATTTGAAAATTTCATTCCTGTGTGCCGGTCACCCTATTTACCTCGTAAGCCTGCTGCTGTTGATTCATGCGTGGGTGCAGGCAATTTCTTTGGGATCATTACATAATAATTATATTTTTTTTTCTCTGCGTCAAATAAAATTATGGGTAGCGCCGAAACACTTTTTATCACCAGAGTCAAGAGTCGTCCAACATTCATCTGATACAAGGTGGGAGGTGCATGCAAAAGTTACGTCTGCAGTTAAGGATAGTTATCCGTATTTAAACGACGCTTTACAAACCATTCAAGGTGATAACGATGAGAAGGGCGATACGATACGACATGCCGGATATCTGCAACTGAGGGTGAAGGAACTGGAATTTGTCTTCATGCTACACATTTGGAAAATTCTGCTAGAACGACTTCACAAAGTAAGCAAGACATTGCATGGCCCTCAGGCCACAATGAATACGTGTGTACATCTTTATTCGTCTCTGCAAAACTTTGTCTCATCAACTCGTGACAATTAGACTAAATCGAGCAAAGTGCACAGCAAATGTTGCCAGGAGTTGACCACAAAGCGCGTGTGAAAGGCAATTAATAGAACTGACAGATGAATTAGTTGAGAATTTTGACAGCGGAACCCAAACATAATATGTGATTGTACTGGACTATGCAAAAGCTTTTGACAAGGTAAATCACAGCCTCTTGGCCCACAAACTTAAGATCTAAGTTATTATGGACGAAGTAAATAGGTGGATAAAGAATTTCCCTACAGATAAAGACCAAACTGTAGTTGTAAAAGGAAAAAAACACATCCAGGTGATGGCCCCGTTCCCGACGCACTAGACAACATGCCAACAGGAGAAATGTTCAAAGTAAAGTCTTCCTTCACATCAATTGATGCTCTTTCAATCAATATTATAAAAAGAGCAACTGTATACAATGAAGTGTCAGGCAAATTTTTGCAAGAATCAGATACAAGTAAGGCGAACATCCAAAAATGTATTTAAAAAAAACAACACACACACACCAAACAAATGACTGCACAATGTGCATATGATTAATAAATGAATTGTTCGAAGTAGTTAGTCTATCACGACAGATTTAGGACAATAGACGATAATATATTTGCCTTAGGGCATAGATTGAAACTAATTTTGTCAGGTTAAAGTTTAACCATTCCACTCTTTGAAAAACCCGTTATTTTTATCCAACCAATCATATATGGATTTTAAAGGTCAGATGCCCCCCCTTTTTTTTCTTCTATATGGCAATGAGTCCCCCGGTCCCTCTGTCGCGCGACCGAAGTTTGGTACCGTATACGTATTGCAAGCGCTAGGCGATATCAAGTATTGTAGGCCTACTCCAAACACACGCTTTCGTGAAAAAAAGATTAAAATTTCACATGTAAACGTATGTTCTGCCCATCCGAATTTGGTGAACTTTTGTATGAAGGCACTTTAGACTGTACCCAACAACATAAAAAAATAAAATAATAGAACGCAATTAGTTGTATGTCAAATTCTATTTTTCCTGAACTGCGGGACCAAGCATAATTATATCGAAATAACATTTTTTTTTTTTTAAAGTAGATTTTTCAGCACATATTGGTCGGAGATACCGAAACTGCTCGATAGTTACCGTTTCCTGAGTCCCAAGTAAGGTCTCATTCGACGATTGATTTTACAGCACGGTCGTTCAAGCGACGGTAATTAATTAATTGTAGATCCATGTCAATGCCGCAATAGTGCAAGATTTAGGCATACTGTGAAGGGACATTGGGGCATGCAAATTCAATTGTCAAAATGACTTGATTTTTGCGACCATAGAATTTGAGATGAAATATCGGACCAGTCTTTATGTTTCCCCACACAACTACGTTTTTAATTAGTCAAAGTTTATTGGCTGTTGCGCCTTGACGTTTAATTTTAACCACTCTTGGCTC
The DNA here is from genome assembly GCA_003991915.1 of Elysia chlorotica. Lineage (NCBI taxonomy): Eukaryota > Metazoa > Mollusca > Gastropoda > Plakobranchidae > Elysia > Elysia chlorotica. The sequence continues at coordinate 231,908 of RQTK01000685.1, read as the reverse complement.
TTATTACATTGCTCGCTCGGGGGTGAGCAAGAATCTAGAGAGGATTTTGTCCCGACCGTGAACCGAAGTCTCGCGATAACGCACACTTCCGGGTCAGAGACGAGCAGAGCAGAGCTAAAAAATTGCTCATCCTGTTCGCAGTTCCTGAAAACTGCTGGATTAAATCGATTGCATTTTGATGTGGCCAAAATGTAGCAGAGATGCCTTCGATTTGTAAATGACGTAAGTTTTATTTTTTGCCTTGTGCGCAATTATTTACCATTTATATACCCATACTACTGCATTTGCTAAACAAAACCATACCTCAGTTCACCAGAACATTAGGGATGGTTTGCAGAGGCAGCGCCCTCATTAGGCCCATAGAAGGGGAAAATCGAGGTCACCAACACTGTTGATCGTCTTCTTAGGCCTGTTGAACGCTTCGAATTCCTTCACACAAATGAGAAACACGATGAAGAAAACACGCAGCCGCCAACAATCACAAAAGCAAAGTGGTATGATTTTCCAAAGTCAGTTGAAACAAAGCCTAAGATCTCTATTAGATCTAGTCTAGATCTAGATCCAAAATGATCTCCTCTAGACCAAGTTCTACGTTGGGCTTGTTTACAAGGCAACAGAAACAGAGATTTTAGATCTAGATCTAGATCTAGATTTAGATCTAGATTCTAGTCTTTAGACCTAGTAGGCCTACCAAGATTCTCGATCTAGAATCAAGATCTACAATGATGATGAATGAACAATCTAATCAACATTTATAAGAATAATAAAGACCAGATTCAATACCTTGATCTGTTGGCTTTTCATTAGTATAAACATTGATCTTTGGTTCAATATCAGAATATCTAGATCTAGATTTTATAACTAGATCTAGATCTAAAGATGTAGACAAGAGATAGTTCCTTAGAGAATAGATCGTTCTAGAGAGCATTAGAACTGCTATTCATTATGGTACCCCATGACATATTTGTAGTGCTCTTCACTTGTATTAAAAAATCTCAAATAACTTGATCCTTATCCTTGATCCCCCACCACCAAATCTGTCACTCTTTCAGTTTATTGGTACAATTACAAACAAGGTTTAGCCTACAGGTACATCTTCTTCTTCTTTGGTATTACTGTTCAAATTAAAAATATTGAATTTATAAGCAGGTTTGATTACTTCCAGGTTTGGTTTACTGGTGCGTGCTATCTATTTTTCCCTAAGTTTATTTTTTCAACTTAAAAATTATATTAATTCCATAAAAATCTTTTTTTTTATTTTATAATTCATAATTATACACTATCTTCTGTTGTGTTCAGGTGCCGAGAGCACTAGAAATAGCAGCAGAAGTAGTAAGACAAAGAGAAGGTCTAGATCTTTGCTCTATCAGCAGCCAAGGCAATCCCGTATCCCAAGTAGATTTTATCCACTCAAGATGAAAGACACTCCAAGACTGACTAAATCTACAGCCCCTAAAACAACTCACACCACACATCTCTAGGCTAAGGCCTCTAGGCAAGCCTAGCACAACTCACTAACATCACACTTCTCTAGGCTCAGGCATCTAGGCAACCCTAACATAACTCACAACATACTCATGACACACTTTCACCACACTCCTCCCTCTTCCATGGCAATAACATCCCTCTCCGTACCTATGAGTATCCCTAACCACCCGAAACTCCCGCATCCCCTCGGCATCCAGATAAAAGCACCTAAGCATACCTCCCGAATAATCTTTTAAACCCCCTGAAATTCACTTTCACACTACTTGGACAATCACTTCCCTTTCTATCACACTTGTCTGCATCCTAGTGAGACCACTGGGTCCAGCTTGCGCCAGAATCCATGTATGGAGCGACCCCTCGCTGGCATCCTGGTGCTTCCAATGGGACCGGCGTGCGCCAGCACCTCACCGAATGCACTGGAGCCCCCTCCCGAAACATGAAACATTTTGGGGCCCGGCTTGGAGGACCGGACCCCGCCCCCCAACCTCCCATAAGCATAGTCAGGGCCGGACTATGGAAACCGGACCATGCCCCCCAACCTCCCATAAGCATAGTCAGGGCCGGACTATGGAAACCGGACCATGCCCCCCAACCTCCCATATTGTAGCAGAGATGCCTTCGATTTGTAAATGACGTAAGTTTTATTTTTTGCCTTGTGCGCAATTATTTACAATTTATATACCCATACCACTGCATTTGCTAAACAAAACCATACCTCAGCTCACCAGAACATTAGGGATGGTTTGCAGAGGCAGCGCCCTCATTAGGCCCATAGAAGGGGAAAATCGAGGTCACCAACACTGTTGATCGTCTTCCTAGGCCTGTTGAACGCTTCAAATTCCTTCACACAAATGAGAAACACGATGAAGAAAACAAGCAGCCACCAACAATCACAAAAGCAAAGTGGTATGATTTTCCAAAGCCAGTTGAAACAAAGCCTAAGGTCTCTATTAGATCCAAAATGATCTCCTAGGCCAAGTAGGCAAGTTCTACGTTGGGCTTGTTTACAAGGCAACAGAAACATAGATTTTAGATATATATATAGATCTAGATCTAGTCTTTAGACCTAGATTTTCTAGTAGCCTACCAAGATTCACTATCTAGAATCTAGATCTATAATCTAATCAACATAATAATAAAGACCAGTATGACCAGATTCAGTTCCTCGATATGTTGGCTTTTCATTAGTTTAATAAACATTGATCTTTGGTTCATTATCAGTTAGAATATAAATATTTATATCTAGATTTTATCTAACTAGACCTAGATCTAGAGGTGTAGACAAGAGATAGTTCCTTAGAGAATAGTCCCGAAAAGATAGTTCTTGAGAGCATTAGAAGAACTGCTATTCACTATGGTACCCCATGACATATTTGTAGTGCTCTTCACATTAAATCTCAAATAACTTGATCCTTATCCTTGATCCCCCACCACCAAACCTGTCACTCTTTCAGTTTATTGGTACAATTACAAACAAGGTTTAGCCTACAGGTACATCTTCTTCTTTGGTATTACTGTTCAAATTCAAAATATTGAATAAGCAGGTTTGATTACTTCCAGGTTTGGTTTACTGGTGCTATCTATTTTTTCCTAAGTTTATTTTTTCAACTTAAAAATTATATTAATTCCATAAAAAAAACAACAAGAAACTTTCAATATAGATCTATGTCTTTGATATCATCTCTTGGAATGCCTCGGCTTTTAGTGCATCCACAGCTACCTGGAGGAGGTAGTTCCATTCTTGCACTGTTTTAGGAAAATAAATACGGTACTTAAAGTTTTTTCGTGCAGGGGATTCTTTTTGATTTCTTGTTTTAAACTTCCCTGCATCTGGCACGCGTCAAAGCTCGCTGTAGTTCATGGCATTTTATATCGGCAGTGCCGATAACAATTTTAAAGTTTTGGGCATATGAGATATTGAAGGCTTAGTTTTTCATGGCCTTCGAGTTAACTGTCAGGTTCCGTCGCATGAAACAGAGTAGCCTATACCATTACTGACCAAATCGTTGATGTGCTGTCCCCATTCTCCATTCAAATGGGCAGTTGCACCAAAGCATTTGACACTAGATCAACAATTTGCAGCTTCTGGCCATGGAGATAATATGGTGAGTCTTTTTTTTTTTTCTCTGGTGACCAGTATGACTTGACATTTGCCGGGATGAAAGCACAATATATCCATCTGTTCCCAGATAGCAAGGGCATCCATGTCCACTTCTAATTGTCTTTGGTCGTCAAGACTTTGGCCTCTACAATCGATGGCTGTGTCGTCAGAGAAGAGCCTGGTGTTTGATTTAACCTGGTTGGGGGGATTGTTGATCTAAAGAAGAGACATGATCCTAGGAGTGACACTCGAGGAACTCAAGATTTGACCCTTATGGTGTCTGATCTTTTTCCTTATATTTACAACTACAGTTTGGTGTCTACCTGTAAGAAAATTCTTTATCCACCTATTTACTTCGCCCATAATACCATAGGTCTTAAGTTTGTGTACCAAGAGGCTGTGATTTACCTTCAAAAGCTTTTGCAAAGTCCAGTACAATCACATCTGTTTGGGCTCCGCTGTCAAAATTCCCAACTAATTCATCTGTCAGTTCTATTAAATGCCTTTCACAAGAATGTTTCGCCCTGAAGCCATGTTGGTTTGGGGTCAAGATCTTGTTTTCCACCCAATGGTGTATCTTGGTACGCCTTGCCCACAACGGTCCAGACTTGGTTTACATCACCGATGATCACGATCATATTCGATACCAGAGCCAAATAATTGGTTGATTTTGAAATCACTCAAGAATTTGATTAATATAAATCTGATTTTTAAGTTCCTCCATATCTTTTACTATAGTGGTAAGTCAAAAGCAAAAGCAAACTACATACATCTTAGCCTAAAATATGGACTCTGAAGTATCGATTAGTTTGCCACTATTGAAGGCTGGATAGTTCCTGGTTCTTTTTTTTACAGCTTAGACCATTACTCGTTCTAATAATCCTGTAGGTAAAAATTTGTGAGAATTTGAGGCCTAGATAGATTTACAGGAAGATAAATGTCTCTATCAATGAACTGAATGTTAAAGACTATTAAGATGATATGATAATATTCAGTTACTGAGCTAAGGTAGCTTTTTTGAAACCTAATCGTGGATTCAATCATGAACAGTTTATAAAAATTGTGGTCTGTCTTTTGTCCCATTAGGTCCTATTCAGCCAGGAGGCTGGGGCACCAAAACAAAGATAAAAAGATGGGAAGGTATAGCATTGGTTGATATCTCTGAACTGAAAGCAGGGCAGTTTGATGTCTAAAGCTGTTGAGCTGGAATTTGAGTGCTCTGGTCCCAGTGTTGGATATGTTTCGAAATGTCTTTAGTGGGTGCGTCTCTGACCGCAGCTCCCAGACAGAAGTGCTACGCTCACAGAAGTAAGTTTTCTTGCAGTATCTTTTTGTTTGTTTATTTCTTCGTTGGTTGTCATTTTTGTTCTTTTTTTGTTGTTTTCTTTATGATATTCTAATATCAGCTTTTGTATTTATAGATAGTTATTTCTTAATCAAAGTACATTTATAAGGTGTTAAAAACTAATTAAGTCTTTGCAGCATTTTTTTTTTCAAGGTTATTGTAAACTAATTACTTTCATATATGGTTATTATGATTTTGATAGGGCACAAAAAAAAAAGAGAAAAAAAAAACGGCAGCAAAAAGAACAAAGACAAAATGACTTTAAAATTGCTGGATACCTATTAAGGACTAAACAGACATATATTGAATAATGCATATTATCCAGTATATATATTCTTACATATTCGGGACATTTTACTATCCCTGTTTTTTTTTCCTAGGTTGAAATTTGGGGCATCTTTGTCATCAGCCCTAAAACATGGCTACCTCCCTGGTCCTCTTGTGGTAGGTTATGTGAGGCCAGTCTTTTTTTTCTGTTTTCATAGCACGGAAACACAATTGATTTTTTTTATTGCAATTGATTAGTATAACATTAACAATACCCATATAAAACAAATGAGTACTTAAAAAGTCTTTGAAATTATGAGCTGCTTGATAGAGTGTGAAGATGACTGCTGGGTCCATTAATTGTATCAGAAATAATGCTCTTGAAAAGGATTAAAATAAAAAAATGTCTGTTTTCACAGCAGGTAAACAATTGATTCTTTTACTGCAAAATAATAAGTATACCAATAAAACTACCAACTGAACTCATAAACTCTTTGACATTGTAAGCTGCATGGTAGAGTCAGAAAGGGACTGCTGGGTTTTTAATTGCATCTATCATATTAAGGGGGAAGCAATTTTATGTGATTTAAATCACTTGCAATTCATTCCAATTAATTTCTTCCATGCAACTGAGCTGTCAAAAAGAAAGGAATAAAGCTGTTTCGTATTGTATCTCTACTTCTATCTATACCTCTTATGAAATAAGCTTTTCTTTTATTATCATCAGGACATACTTGTGTACATTGCACAAGAGGGTGTTGGAACAGCTGACGTCTTCAGACGGCCAGGCAACCCAAATGATACAAGGAGAATAGTGAAGCGTTTGACTGAGGGAAAACAAGTGATCTATGCCAACTATAGCTTCTACACATTGGCATCTGTTGTAAAGGTTTGTATTTAAATACTTAACCAGAAATTGTATCATAGATTAACTCAAACAGTTGGTCTTATATAACATAGGTCAGTAGGAGCAAAAAAGTTGCAAGTTCATTGTGCAATCAAAAATTTAGTTTGTACTATTGTTTTTTTTTAAATTTTAATTTATAAGAGCTTTTTGTCGTATCTTTAAAGAAAATATGAACACATTTGCAAAATTCTTTGAAGTCAGATTTATGGCCTTCTTTCATTCAATTTTCAATGAAGAAAATGTCAATAATTTATTTGCTCCTACACATCCATACTCTGACACTAGAATGTCAAATTTTGTGAAAAGGAAGTAGGAAATATATTTGAATCTGTTAGTGTTACCACAGTAGTCCCCATTTTTAACATCTTGAATTACCACTTATAAATGAGAGATTTTAAAATTCCAGTTATTTTCTATATTTGCTCCCTATAACTTATTTTGGAAATAGCACAAACTGGAAGTGGTTAACTTGTCTGATAATAAGAAGTTTGGAAAGAAAAGACTACATTTACTCCAAACCCAAAATAAATTAAAAAAATTGAGGGACTGCTGAAAACACCACCTCATTTCAACTCCTCAAGCTTGACCACTGTTAGTAATTCAGCACTGCTTCAGCCTCCATCACTCTCCCCTGCACCTTTTACTGCTGTTACTGACAGCTCCACCCCTTTCCTCAAGTACATACAGCAAGCTCTTATTCTATTATCACACCAGACAAAACTGCTAGTCTGTGGAACTGCCAAGCCCACTCCTAGTTATGAGACTGTTCCATGATAGACTAACAGTAATGGAGTCAAATTCTTCTCCTTGCATAACTCTCTTGCCAAACTCATAAATTTAATTCAGAGAGTGAGTGAACATTACTGTTTACTGTCATATGAATGAAAAAAAAAAAATGAAAATTAAAATTTGAACCTTTTTTCCACAGAAATTTTTGCTGAAAATTCCAGGGGGAATATTTACACCAGAGGGAGAGGAGCAGCTCCTAAATGTGTTGACAATAGACGAAAAAATGAGACAGATTGATGCAGTGCATAAGTGGGTTTAGTTGGATCAAATAAAAAGACAATTATTAGTTGTCACTTCTCTCCTCATATTTTTAGAGCTTTGCTATTCCCCCCACCCCCTCTCAATTTGCTCCTTATACTTATCTTACAGTAAAATGTCTCGATATTCAAACTGAAATGTGCACATATGTATATTTACTGTAAGGTGTAGTCAAGCTGTGAGCAGAGAATACACAGTAATTTTTTTTAAATGTCAAATTTTTAATACTTTCTCAGATTCAGATTGATGTAAAATTGATGTAAACTTTTTATTTTTAATCTTTGTTAGGGATCCTATACAGCAACATGTTTTCTCACAGTGCATGATGTTATTTATGCAGTCATTTTAAATTAATTATGAACTTGGAAGTTTTCATTTGAAAATTAAGAAAACAAATAAATATTGTATTAATAAAACAGGGAGTGATGAGGTTATGAGATGAGAAAATTACAAATGCATCCTTTGAGCTGTCCCCCACTTTGAGATCTTTCCTCTGGTATACAAATATGAAAAAAATGTTTTCATTAAGTAAAGTGGTTTTTATAATCAACATTCCAAACCTCACATACTCTAAAGTTAAGGTTTTTAATCCACTTGTAGTGGTAAAGTTAAGTTCTCCCTTTTGCCTACTCTTAACTATTCCTATTGAATTTTATTTGGAAATTATCTTATTAAACTAATTTTTCTTAAGGACACTTATTTAAACCATAAGATAATTATTTGAGAAAAATTGTCTACTCTTTGCCAGCTTTATGGAAACTTTGACCCCAGCCCATCAGCACCTGGTGGCATTATTGTTTGGTACATGGTTTCGTATTGTGACCTACCAGGAAGAGAATTGCATGAACATGTCTGTGGAAGCTCTATCTCGCAGTGTAGCAGGCAGCATGTTTCACACTTGTGCTGAGGACCCAGCTAAGGTGATTGGATAGCTTTACATGATAAAGAATGTTATAAATGTCTCCAATGGCTTGTTTTACCTGTGAGGAAAAAGGACATGCCCATTGTAAAACAGGATGGTATTTCCCATCTTCATAAACTGTCAATAACACTAATAAATAATACCCTAGTGAAATCATTAAGCATTAAAAATCTTGTTTGATAATTAATTAAGTTCTCTTGTTTGAAAATTATCTGATAATTTACAAGTCTAGGCGTTCAGGATCCTTAGCTCAAATGAATGGAAGGAGAAAAGGTTTTGTAAGTTTACAATTTCATAATTACACTAAGGTACTTTTCTGTACAGAAATCAATTTAATAAATATATATTAAGTTATTTGTGGAGAAAAAGTTCATCTTTGGCATCTTTGTTGTTATGATAAAAATATAATGATATCTAATTAAGCTTAATTCTATTTCAGATTTTAAATATTAGACATTTTGTTTTAAATTGGTAAATTTTGATTATTTCAGGTTGAGAAAGCAAGCCGCATCATGCAGTTTCTCATAGACAACTTTGGCGTAGAAAGAATGTTTGGTCAAGAAAACATTAGATTTTTTGCTGAGACAGCCCATACAGGAATTCATATACGAGAACTGTATCGCTATAGCTATTGTAGGGAGTCTCAGCTCATTCCTAGTAAGTATTTCTGAAATAATCAATCAATTGTTTAACTCGAATATGCTTGTTTTTCTCTCTAGGGTTTATTTTTTTATTATTTTTTTTTATTATCATAATTATGGTGGTTGATTCAAGAACACAAAATCAACTTTTCTTATTCTCTTTTACTTCTTTAACTCCTTTGACATTAAGATTAAAAAAAAACTTTAAAAAAAAGGGAAATTGTTATGGTATTTGTTGAAACAAAGCTACTTAATCTTTTATAGATACTTTAAATCTTGGAATACAGGGATCATAGAATAATGCGTCTACAGAGTAAAAAAATTGGCAAATCTCAGTGTTACCTATCTTTTAATCACACAAAAAAGGGCCGTCAATGATGTACTGATTCTTTTTGCATGATATAACACCTGTCCTTGTTCACACTCATGTAACTATGCAAATGAGGTTAGCTTGATATTGGTTTGAAAGCAACAACCTAGCAAATGGGCCACACAACATCATACAACACAGGATAGTCCTTTGCAACGTTGTCTGGGAGGGCGGGTGGGGGACCAATTCAATCTTGCCTTTCTTGATATACAATTCATGCAAACCTTAAACTATATCAACACTTTTTCCATGTTTTTATATTGACTTAAATAGTATGAAAAATTTATATCTTCTAGTTCTACCAATGAGGGTTGGACACAGATCTTAATTTTTTTTCCTGGTGCTGTAATCATCAGTCTTTCTCATAGCTTGCAAACCTCAACTTACCATCAGTAACATGTACCTGCAAAGTTCTGAGTTTCTTCTAGAATGTTAGAACGTAAATATTTGTATTATTGACCGAAACAGCATTAAATTGCAACCTGCATTGCTTGCACCATCAGAGGACTTTTTTAAAGTATAACATAAGGTACCAGTCAAAGTGCATTGCAAATTTAGAATAAAAGGCATGAGTATTTTACTTAAATGGGTTTTATTTAAAGAACAAATTTAAAGGGTCGGGAAGTCGGTATACTTGTGTGATTGTCGATCGAATCACCTTGTTCCCTACTGGTTGGGTCGGCGTCAGTATAATTTGACCAGTTTAGGTACCCATCATCAAGATAGCCTAGTTGCTTACGCAGGACATTAAAAAAATCAACAAACCAAACAAATCACTAATCTAAGGTTTAAGTAATATGTGGTGCTTAAGTTAATGTGGCGTTTGTACTTCAGTTGTACTTTACATCAATCAGGCTTGTCTGAAAATCTAGGAAAGGATTAAGAGGAAACTATAGTAAGCATTTTATGTTCAACTGCACTCTATCATCATTCAAGACAATCTGTGGGTTCTTTAAATGGCATTGAGTGTAACTCTACCACTGTTGTCCACCATTCAGGAAAGCAAGCTGCTCAAGTATTTTTTGCTTTTATAGAAAAGGAAGCATCCAAGTATGGTTTTGATACTGTTCAAAATGGTAAGGGTCCTAGCCCCACTGTCTCTTTCTCCCCTTCTATCTTAATATGCATCTGTCTCTGCCTCTGCCTCTTAGATTCTACTTCCTCTGGTGACCCAATTTATGGAAAGCTCTGATGCTGCTTTTCCTTTTTCCACAGTAGCAGCTTCTAGATTTAAGACCTTTATGCAAGCTATTTTGTGCATTTCCCCTTACAACAGAAATTACTTTAATATTTGTTATGATTTTTGTCCACCTTTACCCAAAAAGCACACATTTAAGAAACAACTCTGTCCAGTTTAATATAAGTCTCTTTCTATCTTTGTTTCATGTTAGAGGCCTGTATAGTTTAGATGACAAAAGTGATCTTTTTTTTTTGTTATAAAAAAAAATCCCTTTTTAAGAAATGTGAAACAAGGGAGCCTTGTGTTTCAGACAAATACAAGTAAAGTAAGGAAACTGGGATAAAATTAGAGCTAGGGTGGTTAAACAATTGCACTATTTCATAGCAACCTTGTTTGTAGTAATATTTTCTGTCCTTATTTCCTTATTGAAGTCTTGCTTGAGCAAGTTTGGTTGACAGCTAGGTTTATTTTGTGAGATTGCTACAAAACCAAAAGTGTCTGTTCTGAAGAAATCTTTGTATTGGAACAACTTGCAACATATTGTATTTAAAAAGAAAAAAGAAGATTTTATCCAAACTTTATGAAGTTTGACACAGAATTCAACCTCATACCTTGAGTCCCTGAAATAAGATGAAATTAGTCCTTTTTGTCATGTTTGCCTTATTTTGATGAATTGAATTTAAAAGAAGGGGGAAATAATTTCTGTAGAACTGTCTAGACTGCACGATACCACTTGACTAGCTGTTTCTTGTTTTCCAAAAAGTACATGTTTATTTCCTCTGCTCTTCTGTTATTATTGAGGAGATTCCACTACTTTCTGCCTAATGCTCTTCTGTAGGCAACTTCTTCTCTGCCGCTGCACCAACTAAAACCGTTTCTGTTCTTTCAGATTTCAATAATTGCAATTGTATAGATTTTTCATGCATTATATTATTTTACTAAGTTAATAAACACGCCAGTTAAGGCGCTGCCCTTTAGTTTGCGAGCCAGCAGGTAACCTGATCGGGTCACAAGTTCAACCACTGGGCTGAAGGGGAGTCCCCTTTTCAGATGCGCGCCAGAATGTTACCTAATTTTATAACTAAAAGGGAATTTTTTCACAGCTAAAAATGAATAGAAGGACTATGAAAGCAGTTGATGAGGATCGGGACAACTTAGAAGCTAGCACATTATTTAAATATCAGAGATATGGCGCAGTAGAACAATCACCTTAATTTCACATGATTAATTTATTTACCACAGAGTGATACATTTTAACGACGTTAAACACATAAAGCCAATCAATACTTCAGATTGAAAACTAGTGCAACTTGTAAAGTTAGTTTTGCGACAATAACGGGCAGTCATTCGTTTTCAAGCAATGGACTTCTATGATCCAGGTATTATAATCCGCTGGATAAGTTTGCTGCCAGCAATTAATGGAGATCGGTCTCACTAATATTAAAAGAATATAAAATTTGCTAGACACACCTGTTATCACAACACATTTATCCCTTTGTAATAATAGGACTAACAAAGCTATCGAGAAACAAATAAGTGCGTCTTATCGGCAAGGTTTTGGTCAGTCTTGACAAATGATTGATTGCCTAACCGCCCACTGACGGGGAGTGTCTAGAGATAGCCCTGAGAGCAAACTAAAGGGCCACATTTGCAGTGTTTTAAACAACCGCGTAAAATGTTAAAAGATTTAAACATTACAGACTCTCAATTTTTTTGTTTCGTTTTTTGCTTCACTTGCGTGCCTCTTAAGTAACTTTTTTGTGCTCATTCATGCTTTAACTTAGTAAAACTTCACTTTGCTGATTATTCACTTGGTGCTCATAAATCAAGTTAATTAAAAAAAATTATGCGGCAGAAAAGGAATTCACCACGTCACTAACAAGTATACTTCTCTTCTGTCTCTATTGTCTCCTTTAGCTTTCGGCACACTTAAGTCACTTTCACAAAATTGTCACTCTACTTAGATAAACAGTACTTTTTTTTCGACACATAGTCTTAGTGCTTCTTTAAAGTTTGCATGATCATGAACAGCTGAGAAATAGAAAATACACAGGAGTAAATATTTCACTTACAGAACAGAGCAATTTAATGCCGATTTAAAAATGAACTACACATGACTTTTTTTTTAGCTTACTTTAAGTTGTATTAGCTATGACTCTGTTGTGTGTGACTATGTTTCTCAGAGGGGCTTCACATTTTTTAAATAAAAGTTAAAACTGCTTTAAGTCATTGCATATTCTAGACAAAGTTTTGTGATATGCATTTAAAAAAAAATTAGCCAATATCATAAATTTCAAATATTCATTTTAAATAGTTTGACCAAGTTAGTTTAGTGTAAGCCTCTTGATTCTTTGTGGAACTTAAGGCCACAGAAAATCCCCTTCCACCGAACTCAGCTTGGCCCAAGTGGTACCGACAGCTTTTATCTCTGCCTCGGTGCTTCTCTGCGACGTCTGCTTCGGGTGGGCAACCTTTCTTTTTTCTTGGGATTCCATTCCAGGGCTTGCCCTTGTGATGTTGGATGCAGGCTTTCGAAGTTTGTGGCCTATCCAACCCCATTTACGCTTTTAGTTATCTGTTTTGATGGGGGTTTGTTTCACTCTGGCCCACGGTTCTTTGTTTGAGACAACTTCGGGCCACCTAACGTAGAGGATGTTTAAGATGTCCGTTTCTGAGGCATCCGTTGGTGAATGATTGTAGTTTTGTGGTAGTCTTGGTTGTGTGCCATGTTTCAGAGCCATAAAGTAGGACCGAATTTACATTTGATTAGTATTGAAGAACCGGATCTAGTTTGACTGACAAACACTTGAATTTTTAGATGAAATCAGTTATAAAGATGTACTTTGATATTTATTTCATGAAATTATTAGGACTTAATATCTAGAAGATTTTATTTCTTTAGCGCTTTGTGTTTTCACTATCTAACAATGAATTTGATTTAAATGCAGATACTTCTCTCTATTAGATTTTATTTCTTTAGCGCTTTGTGTTTTCACTATCTAACAAACCTCATATTATTCCATTTGCCAAATAGCAAATCTCACATTTTTTTTTCCACTTGCCAAATAGATCTTATACCTTTTGCTTGTTAGACAGTTTTTCTTGCTGTCACTCTCATGGTGCACTGCTGGTCAAAAGTGTAGTTCATTTTACCTGCGCCTCCCTTTCCTTTTTCTTAGTTATCAGTAAAATGAAAATATACTTATATTTAGCCAATCTCAAATCTTTTCAATTTCATCAAGGTTAGATAAAATCAAATTGGCACTTTTTAACTCTAACTTTACCATGAGATAAATACTGATCTAACAAAAACATTGATATGCTAAAACTTAAATGGCATATCTCAAGCAGTCCTGGCAAACATGTATTTTACTCTATACGATTTTCTTTTAAGAAATGTTTTCAACAATATTTTCACCTAAATGTTTTTACTGAAACTCACTTTTTTGTTGTTTAAAAGGTTTTTTTTATTTTGTCCGCCAGTTTTTACATAGCATAGAATACACAAGTAAGGATGAATCTTATATTTCTGTCATGCTACAACCAAAAGGAAACCCCCCCCTCTCTCTCTCTTTCTCTCTCTCACATATATATATCTCTATATATATATATATATAATTGTAACAATTTGACAACTTGAAGAGAAAAAGATAGAGGATAGAAATAGAGACATCCTTATGACATTTGATTGAATAGTCAGATTTTCCTATTTTGAGATATTGAACCAAACAAAAATTTCTTTACAAACAACTTATACTGTATTGGAGTAAAGTAAAGTTTAAGAAATTAGAATCCATTAAATCAAGGGAAAACGATTTTCCACTTTTTTTCCCAGGTCTTTAGGCTTTACACAAATGTCAAACGTCTTTTAAAAATTCTCACAAGAACAAAATTAATGGTATTCTATGACTAACTTTTTTCAGTGGAATGCAAGAATGCAAGGTGCCCACTACCACTATAACTACAATAAAGTTGTGGTATGAAATAAATTAATGTTGGTCCCATTCTCTTTAACAGAGCATTGGAAAAAAGGGTTTTATGGTCCTAATTGTACTAGTCAAAAGCATTTGTGAGGTATGTTACATTTGCCTTGACTAAAGAGACATAATTATTTCATTTTATACAGGGTTGGCCTAGAAAAAAATTATTGCTGTAAAATGCAGTAATGTTATTACAGTAAATATTCTTAAAATAGTGAACAGTAAATATTCCTATCATAGTGCTGGTAGTAAGTACCCTACCAGTGGAAGGAGGAGAAGCAGCAATATTAGTACAGTAGTAGTTGTTGTATCAGAAGTAACACCAATAACAGTAGTTGTGGTAATGGTGGCAGCGGTAAAGTTAGAACAATACAGAGCATCTGCTTTTAATTAGCGATGAGCTGTAATTAGAAGTTAGATTTGATTAAAATTGATAGATGTTTGATTTTTTGTGTACACCCTTGTCTTATCTTCTTGAAGGCAGAGCGTGTTGCTTTTATACAAATTTTATTATTTTCTTGCGCAAATCCATTGAAGAGATGACCCTGTTGCATGCTGACACATAAAGCTTTTGATTATAGTGAACAATTCCTTATGAAATTATTTATTTCAGTCAATTTTGGTAGGAATAGAACACATTTTTTGTCTCTTTAATTTTTTAAAGATAAAGGACAGTCTTCGGGTGAGTGTGTTGACTGTTTGAAAGATCTAAGATCCTGGATTTAGATCTTACAAGATTCCTAGCTAGATTTGTAGGGAACTGAAAATGCGATGTTCTATTTTTACCTGCAAACTCCAAAGCAATAAATATTATTATAAAGCAGTGTTTGGAAAATATTTCATTTTGTGTCAACAGAATAATTGTAGTCAATTTGTGATTGCATTCAAGTCAGTAAACAGAATGTAAACTCAGCTCTGCCCTCCTTTGACAATCAAACAAAACTGATCTCTGTTTTAATGTGTACACGTATACTGACTCTTCAGCAGTGCGACCAGATGTGATAGAGGTGACCAGGCTGGAAAGGGAGGAGGATGATGACGGCCTGGGCAGGGACCGGGAGTTCAGCGAGAGCCCTCAGCCCTCGCCCTCCATGATGAGATGTTCAGACATGTCAGGAGATGTTGATGATCATGACGTCTCACAGCTCATTATCAACATGTCCACAATATCAGCTCCTGAGGTGTCTCTGGTTCCGTCACCAGATGTCTCCAAGGTGAATATTTTGATTGGAAATATCTTGGCTTCAAAAAAAGTTTATTAAAAAAAAAAAAAGAACTTAACTCACAAAATAGAAATTGTGGGACATAATATTAATACTTTACAACTATAAAATGAAAATTTAGCTTTTCAATTTTGCTTGATTAGCAAAGTAAAATGATAAAAAAAAAAGGAGAATTGAATATTTTGTCTTAATATATGACTTATTAATGTGCAAAACCGAGAAATCAAGGACCTTTGTGTTTCATGGACTTGAGATTTTTAAATTTAAGTAGAAGAGACACACAGTGGTTCCTTCAACCAGATGGGTTTTTTTTCTCTTTGTTTGACTACAATTGTTTCTTACTATTTATTACCTCTATCCATATACTGATCATAAACTTTCACACTTTCCAGCTCTTTTATCTCTGTACTAGTAGATCTAATACTCTGATTTAATATAGTTACAAGATTTTCTATTTAGGTTCTCTTTTTTTGTTTTAAAAATTTTTTAATTTCTCTTTCTTGTTTTCAGCGCCCAAAATCACTGGAGGATAATCTTAACGAAGTGAGATCTCACTACCAAAGCCGGTGCCTCAGTCGCTTTAACTCCGTAAAGCGAAAACAGTTGGAAAGATTGAGGCAGCGATCTGATTGGTTCCTCAGTCCAACAGAGCGGGAGAGAAACAATAGTAGAAAGGGCAGAGGAGATGGGAGGCACAGCATGATTGCTGGAAGCAGACCATCTAGCCAACATTGCGGCTCTGGTGGAAATGGCTGCAAGTCTAGTGGGTGCGGTAATGGCAGCAATACCAACAGCAGTAACAACAGCAACAATCACCACCATCACAACGGCAGCAGTAAAGTCCTGCACCAGAAAAACTCAGGGAACTCTATGGTGACCAAAGCCTCCTCTGAGGGAGCTGTCCTTGAAGTGTTTTCTGATGGGGACAGTGTCTTCACAGACAACACAAGTCGCAGTGAGTCGCCTGCCTCTGAACCGGTGTGGACTCACGCTATGAAGGTCCACTCAAGGGATATCATCCATAGCGATACGATAGCCGAGTTGGTTCCAGAGATGAATTTCCTTGGATGCTCAGGGGCAGATCTCAGCCTTCACTCTCGGGATAATCTTAGCGCACACTACAGCGCGGACCTTTCACCCTCGCCTTCGGGTCGAAGTAGAACCACAGAGGAAGGCTGTCTGGCCGAGGAGCGTGACGAGGATGATGATAACGAGGAGGAAGAGGACAATTCAACTCCGACTGGAGGGCAGGATGGAGAAGAAGATAGAACTCTTGTTCTGTCCTCCCTAGCAGACATCCAGCACAGTGGAGGGGAGGAGACAAGCTCTCGAAGCGACGGCACATCAACAGAGAAGGAATCCTTAGACGACCTGCATAGCAAGGTGGCCCAAAGCGAGGGCAGTGATAAAGAGGATATTGGGGGTTCGGAGGTTGATGCTAAACCTTTTACTCCAAGCACAGAGGAGGTTGAAGGACAGCAAACCAGGGAAGGCTTTGCAGCACCATCAGAGGAAGCGAGACCGGTAGATAGAGAGGACGGTGAAGCTTTAGTCCATTGTTATTTAGTTGAACGTACTTATGGGACTGACAAAACAGATTCCTAGCAGCAACCAAGCTTTTTAAATTAAGTCACTTTGTAAATGTTTGAATGGTGTTTCAGTCAAACTGTATGATCCCCACCTGCTTTTGATTATTGCTTTTATATCCTGTATGCATGCATGTCTTTTAAATTTTAAATATTCCTCTCTTGAGACAAGAGCCTCAGGATGCCATAAAGTTTAAATTTGGTATTGGAAAGTCAAGCTATCTTTTTCACTAGAAATAGTAGCAAGAATTAATTGCAGTTTATTGGAGAATACTTGTATTGCCATATATATATTTATATATATTTCACAGGATTGGAAAATTAGTGTTGAGGACTGTATCATTATGAAATGTAGAGTAAATTTTAAAACTTAATGAGTAAACACAATTTTTTTTAGGCTTACTTGTTTGCTTTCACTAAAACAAAGAGTTGTGAAAGCTTAGCAAAACAAATTAAAATCTTAATCTGCTTGATATCGCAGTATTTCTATTTAATTATTTTAAAGACAATTAACAAGCAAAGATTTTTGTGCATCTTTCAAATCAAATAGAGGCTTCTGACCTAACCTGCTTTAACTTATCATTCTTTGATTTGTAAACCTAATTGCCTATTTACAGTGAAGGGAGGCATGGTTTAAACCCATAGATGTGTGGATTTTATACCTTCTGTGCACCCAGAAAGTTATTCATAAGTGGTTGGCATATGTGCTTAATGAAATTTTGACAAATGACAGATGCAGCCTCTTTGAGTTTAGTGTCTTTTTACTGACTTGACATTTTTTTTTTTGCTTGTAGTTGACCTCGTCTCTTAACTGGTGTGTTGCTCTGAGGCCAACAGTGCCGGATATCTCCTGTAAACCAACATGAAAATCCATCCTTCTCAACAGGCAGCAAAGCAGTCCATGATAGAACCCATTCATTCTTAGACATTCATCACATTGAATTCCATCCTGCTTTGCACACTGTAAAATCATTTTGTTGTCTTTGTCCTAGCTCCTTGTTTTAAAGGTTTAGACTTGTTGGCTTGCTATTTTTTTGTTGTTGTTGTTGTTTTGATACAGTGGTCTCTGAGCTTCTGCTCTTTTGCCTCGCACCATGAAGAAGAAGGCAGCAGTTCTTTGTAGCTGTGTTGAGGTTGAATATAAAGTTTAGTGGAGGTCAGGTCTTGAAGGAAGAAACTGTTCTCTGAGTTGGTTAAGACTCATTCATTTTTTTAAAAAGCGGTGATGTAATTTCATGCATAACCTAAATCTAGACTAGAGATATTTCAGGCATATTGTTTTAAATTGTTGCTAAGAGTTTGGTCTCAGTTTCTAAGCCTTAGAACTGAAGATACATGTGATGTCACAGCAGCATGATGTTGTATCTTAGTCTAGATGGACTCTAAAATAAATCCTGTTTTAGGAAGATCAATAAAAACTTTAGATGTTGCTCACATAAACATTTCGAAGAAATAATTTTAATTAAAACGAGACTCTTTGTATGAACAATTTCATATCAGTGTGTCTGTAAAAAAATTGTTTGCGTATTGTGTATGTCGCAAATCTATTTGCTTGAATTTTTCTTTGCTCTGTTTGCCTTTTCAAAAGTTATGCTGGTCTTAGGATCTGCTTTACGCTCCTCAGGCAAAAGGAAATGGGTGCTGGGTAGTTCTCTGTGCAATTTTGATTTCAAATAGATTGGTAATCATTATCTCTAGTCCATTTTTCATTTTTTTCCCCCCAAAGAAAATTTGTGACTGATGATAATTTTAAGGCAGTATTTTGAACAAGGATATTCCAGTACTTACCTTGGTAGACCTGCAGAATTTAAACGAGTGAAAAGTTTTTTATATCATGATTATGCAATATTAATATTTCTTCCTTTGTGAAAATGGTAAAGTTTGCAATGAATTTAACAATGTCAAGTGTAAAATGCTAATGCAAAAAGACAGATAAAATGCCATGTGTATTTTTATACCCTACTTATCACTCAACCCATTCGTTTTCCCCCCAAAACGAACAGAAAAATAAGCCAATTTCATCCCATTTTAAGCCACTACTACATTGGGGCAACTTTTTCTTCCATACGTGTCCATATAGTATGATTCTTTGATTTGCATCAAGTTGGTTAAGAGGTAGGGTCCATTTTGAAAAGAAAATATTTTGTTTCCTTAACATTTTCTTGCGGTATCTGACATTAAAATCAATGATTCATTAAATTTGGCAACAATGTAAAATAACACTCTCTTGTTACTCCAAACTTTATTTTACAACACACATTTTTTTAATCATTAGGGGTCATAAATGTACCTTTCTTTCTTAACTTCAATTTTTCAAAGATGTTCTCCAAAAACTCAATGGTTTGTAATTGTATACTTTTTATATGTTTTTGGTTCCCTAGGAATTACAAATCCTGCAAGGATACTTTTATTTTATTAATTGAATAAGGCCCTTATTGTACTATTTCCAGGAAAAGAGTTAATGTAGATGGCTCATATGCTATTTTTTATCTTGTTATTTAACTCTACTTGAAACTTTTTTTTGTTTTGACAAAAACTTTATATTTGATACAACCAAAGTAAATCAGGCACAAGTTGCTGACATAAACTTTAAGCTAGAGCCCTGTAAACATAGAGAGATTTCTTTGAATTAACCTTTTTCATTGTCAAATAAAGGAGACTTGTCGTTGGTTCTAGAAATGGTGCAGATAGTTTTTCAACCTCTTAAAGTGCAATTGATACTTTTCAACACATCAGTAGTAAGTCAAGAAGTCCAAAGGAGGACTTGTGCCTGATTCATCATTGTTGCTTCATATGTTGACTATCTTGTTCAACACATTAGGGTATTTCAGTTTGAGTAGTTAACAAAAACATTTTAAAAGTGGGATATTTATAATGAGGCAATCTTTTGAAGGCTTCATAATTTGCCTGATGATGCGTGCCTAAGAACTATTGTTTCAGTGTTGCCATTTACAAAGATCAGCAAAATTTTGCAAAATTAAGAAAAACATTCTAGTCTTTTAAAATTTATACTTTTTTCTTTTACAAACCTTGCCAGGCCATTTCACCCGTGAAATAATATGATGAATGTGAATGATACATCAATGACTTACCACTTAAAATATATGGATGACCCTGTTTTTTTTTATGGTTATACCAGCATCTAGCATGTTTGGACTCCATGTTGTGATTGCAACTAGTTGTTCCCTATAAGTGTCGATAAAATAGGTTTTCTTACAAAAGTTTTGTAATGTGCAAGATAAAGAGACCTTTTGATTAGCCTTCATTTGAGCCCCAGTCTCTTTTTCTCAACTATAAAGACCATATACTTTGCGTGATACACTTAATGCACAGAAGGGTGAAACCTGTCCAGTTAGAAGCTAGCTGTTGAGTTGGTGCTTAGGGCGTTTGGTTGACCTAGTTTTTGTCAAGGCTGTCATCTGATTGGCTTGTTAAACCGGAGTGCCACTCCATTTTTAAGTTTAACATATCAGAATCTTACTGTATCAAATGTGAGGTTGGGTTGCAACATTTGAATTCTTGCTCATATAGTGTGGTACAGAAACCCAATTGCTTCTGAAAGGTTAGAAAATGGGATACGTTTAAAAAAAAAAAGTCTTTTGACATAAAAGAGACAAAAAGGGTAGTTCTTAGTCTACTTCAATTTTTATTAATTTATTTATCATTTTTACCTTAAAAACTATTGTTTTTCTTCTCGTTTCATAACCTTGACTTAAATATTACAAGTTATATTTTTTAAAGGGTACAATGTGTTTCTCTAGACTTTAAGTTTGACTTGGTTAATTTTATTGCCGTTTCAGCCTTGAATTTCCTTTTTCTTCTTCTTTATCCTGCATTTTTACAAACATGGATTGGAAATGTTTATAATGATGGAAGTCACTTTGAATAGAATGAAGAACTTTAAGAGACAATTTTCCCGTCACTGTTGCATGGTGGTAATGAAGATTATTATATACATTTGGGTATTTTTTTCTCCTGTTTTATTGATACTGCACTGAATTTCAGGGTAATCTTGTAACTTAAGAATGATTGTGAAGCCTGTCTACATGCACATGGAAGCATTCAAATGGTTCATGTCCGTATGTCTCCACATGATTTCTTCCGTTGGTGTTTTGTAATAAGCAAATTTCCATTGGCTGCATCCATAAAGTGAGGAGTATATTAAGGTTGGTTAAAAAAAACATCTAAAAATATGAACATCTTAGCTGACACAGTTGCCATATAAATATGTGCTACATGATGTGTTTCAGTATTCCAGCCCAGCTGCATTTTTTATTTTTTGCGTGTTGACTGCCAAAAATTTAGTTTGATTTTCAAACAATTGCCATTTTAATTTTCTTCTCACTTAGTTGTCACCTCAGTTGTATGATATTTAGTATTTTAAAAATGAGATAGGATGTTACACAACTAAGGTAACATAGTTTATGCTTCTTTTATGCTTTCCATATTAGTCATAAAAAAAAAAGGATTTTGTAAGACTGGAAAGTCTCAAATGAAACAAAGAAAAACTCATGAGAGTTTGTCTTGTCTCCATCCCCACTTCCACTTGTTTTAAAATGTTCACTTATTCTGCCTAGGAGACCAATTTTATTTTGTTTTGATTTTCTTATTTTTGGCACAGACTGATTTTTAGCCAATGTTTTCCAAAAAGGCTGAAAACAAAGTTTTTATGAAACTATATTTTTAACCCAAGGTATCTGTAACTGGTATTTAAAAGAATCCACTAATAAAAACAGGCTGACAAAGACATACAAATCACCCTGTAATTATCTTTATTGTTGTAAGCACTGAAGGCATGTAACTTAAATTGATTGATTGAATGAGAAATGTGGATGTACTTATTTTTTAAACAAATATTGTAACATTTCAGTACATGTATAGGCTGTTTTTTACGCATCATTCCTTTTAAATAGTACCAGTCACTTTTTAAACCTTTAGTGTATATTTATAAACCCTTGTGAGTTTTGTGCGCTTTTCATGTTTTTAAATACAATTGTGTCTTTTATCCTCAATAGGATATTCTGTATTGCTTCATGATTATAATTTTTTTAGCCCGGTGCTTTGCTTTTTAACAAAGTCACCTCTGCCTCAGTCAATGCGATGTTCACTTAGTTTGCTTAATTCATTCTCTTTGCTTAAACCCCTTCTTTTCAGATTCAGATTAAAAATTTAGTTCCTTTTCTTAGGTCTGGAGAGGAAGGGTTGTTTTCTTTTTTCATGATGTACTTTCTTGTCTAATAAACGTATGAAGTAAATTGAATATTTTATACTTTTTTAATGGCATGTTTATTTTGTTCCAGAACTGCGCAGAATACATGCTTAAAATCAAGCATACGGCATCATGTTTTTTTAAACTTTGTTTAGAATATCTCTCTATATTTTTGCGACCATTTTTGAATCATTTATAAACGCAATCTTATTTTTAAAAATCATATTAATTGATTTTATAAAACCAATCATTGATATGATGGTTGTGTTTAACACTGAAAGGGTACATGTATCAGTATTGTCTTGATTGGCATGAGAGTTTTCAAGACCTTTGTAGTTTTGTGGTTTTGTCCGCTTTTAAAAATTGTACCATTATCAAGGCTGGAAGAGAAAGGCACCTGTATCATTTAAGATGTGAAAGGAAATGTTTGAATCTAATCCTTTCATCTACGTTTACAACATCCATTTTAGTGTATGTTGCTTTGCCAGCAAGCATCTTTGTCTTTTCCACTATTGTATTCAGAAAAGATGGATGCCAGCACGCACTGGGAAATTTTTAGATTTTTAAAATTTTTTTAACATCTTGTGTCAACTTATTCAATTTCCCTCATCAAATCATATTTCATTAGTTCTTGAGGGCTAGGTTTGATCCTACTCTACAAAGAAAACTGTTTTTTTTTTTTAAAGGCTTCAACCAAAGGACTTTCTATTCTCATTTTACATGATATTTTTCTAGCAAACGCTTATAAAAATTGCTAGCCCCCTACATCAACAAAGTTTACTTGATCTTAGTGTTCCACAGATGTAAAATAATCTGGTTTCCAACGCATAAGACTTTTTTCCCCTTTTTTTGTGGACATTTTAAGGGCTTGTGTTTTAAGCTCTGCAACTGAGAAGGGTTGGAAGTTTGTATAGTCTAGATCTATCGAAAGGGGATCTTTCGGGGTTTAAAAACATTCCATTCGAACCCCCTATATGGACCTACGCCGACTATCATCGAAAAAGGGGGTAAAATGGATCTAAAAGAAATGTTAACTACAAAGAAATCCTGTAAATATCCTAGCGTGAGTTATCAAGACTATTGATATGCCCTTTAAGTGGTGCACCCATTTGTATCACATTTAATTTGTTTAGCTTTTTTGGCTTTAAACTTCTATCTCTACAACTATGTTTTACCATTTTAGCTGCACACAGTGTCCCAAAATCCAAGCTTTATCTCTATTAGTAATAATTATAACCATTAAAAAATATTTTATATCCGTACAGTGTCACAAAGCCTGAGCGAAGCCGGACATCCCAGCTAGTTCTTAGGATAAAATGCAAACAAAAAATTGATGGTTTAGACTTAGATACTTATTGGTATTAAATGACTGTACCATGTCACGTAATATAATTGTTAAATGGGCGACCTTACAGTCGTTGGCTACCTTGAAGTAAAAAACATTTAATGTATGAACGATGGACTGTAAGCCAACACCATGCGATATCTTACAACTCGTGATAACAGTTGTAGTAGTTGCGGTTGAGTTGGTTTAAAGTCCAACGCCAGCACTATATAGACTACATATTGTGGACGGATCCCAAGACTGACATCTGATAATTTATGTGCTGGCACACACTTGCAATCTCGTTGAGTTAAATTGAGTTGGTTTTACGCCCAACGTCAGCACTATATAGGCTATATTGTGGACGGGTCCCAAGACTGAGGTTTGACAATTTTATGTGCTGTCACTCAGCTGATAACATTATACTGACACCGACTCAACCAGCACGGGGCGAAATTGCCAGTGCTTGAACCTTCTGCGTCGGAAGCCGATGTTCAACAAAGATATTTTTGGACATTGAAAATGGCGCAACTGATCTACTAAACAAAAATGTCCTTATCCGTTTGGCACAACAGTTACTATAATGGTTTTTCTATTGCTGGTTTGATCTCTTGATCAAACATTTTTACCGTAAAGAAGATGAGATAAAAAAAAAATGTGAATACCTTATGCATTTATGATCTAAAGATGTCAAGAAGAGATCAGAAACTGGAAGATAGTTTTCTGCTCAATAGTGCTTAAACACAGGGACTAAGCCAAAGTCGAGTAGAAACACAAATAAGTTTTTGACCAATCGTGGTATTCGAACCGCGGACCTCTCTATTGGAAGGCTAACGCTCTATCACTTGAGTCAGTTCGCCCCTTTAGATCAAGATGTCGGTGGTGCAGTGTTTTTGTTTCGTGGTCAGAGTTGGTTTAAAGTCCGACCTCAGCACAAAAATAGGCTATAATGTGGACGAGCCCCAAAACTGACGTCTGATGATTTTATGTACTGCCAGACATGAGACTGGGCGAGAATACCATGACTCCTGTCTTAGCCGGTAACATTAAACTGACGCCGACCCAACCAGTAGGGGCGAAATAGCCAGAGGTCGAACCACGGATCTTTTGCGTCGGAAGCCGATGTTCTACCCAGGGCCACCGCTTCCCCCGCAGTGTAACGTATTGGGGATGAATGTCCAAAGGGATAGGAATCTGCCTGTAACCAAATCATCATCATCATCATCATCATCATCATCATCATCATCATCATCATCATCATCATCATCATCATCATCATCATCATCATCATCATCATCATCATCATCATCATCATCATCATCATCAT
>RQTK01000685.1:193659-206478 GCA_003991915.1 Elysia chlorotica | reverse complement strand
AAAAAAAAAAACAACAAAAAAACAACAACAACAACAACAACAACAACAACAACAACAACAAAAACTCCCACACACATATCTTTCGATTAAAAATAAAAATAGTTTATTTTATGCTCATTTCATTGCGCCATTATTATTATCATTTCAAACAAACATAAACTCTGTAAATATCACGTAGAAACTTATAAAGTCATTATTCAAGATGACATTATTTGTCAATGATCAAGCACGGGTCTTACCAGTGTTGTTTATGTAAAACTACTTCTTTTTTTCTGTAATATTATAACTTTGTTACCTTTCAGTTGAACATATTTTAAATAGGTATTATCTCATATTTGTCAAGGGTGAGATGCGAGGATTAAAAAAAAAAACAAAAAAAACACAAGAAAAGAAAAAAAAACACAGCCAAAATCACCGAGTGCACTGAATTGAATACATTTTCGGACTACACTGGTAACAGCGATTATTTCTTTTAAATTAGTAGCATTGCTATGACATGTTATTCAATGAGTATTCTTTGTTCAGCTTACAAGGTAGCCTACTAGACTAAAATGTAAACCATCCCAACTGCGCATAACATTTTAATAATATGGCTCACTTTAATTCCAAATGCAAATATTTGTTTATTTCGGTCACCATGACATTTTTTAAAGTCTCAGTGAAAAACACTGCAAAAAAATGAATTTCAATTCAATCAATGAAAAAGCTGTATGTATATACAAGCACAAAAGCCAGACTCTTGTATTGCACCTAGTTCTAAGCGTCCGTAAGCGTCCATATGACCTCTCAGACATAGGTGTTTATTTAGGTTCCAGTGACTTAGGTTAAGTGTCACCTTAAGGCAGCTTTGCTCTCCTGAGTTAGCTCACTTGAGCAGCAATGGTACGCTTCTTATGTAAATAGTATTATAGTATTGTAAAGAGGGTCTGAGGTTAAGCTTGAAAGCGCCATAGCACAACAACCGCATTTGAAAAAAGGGAGATAAAAAGGAGGGGATGGGTGAGAGGGGGACAAAGGCAGGGACAGACAGACAGACAAACAGACAGACAGACAGGCAGACAGACAAACAGAGACAGAGAGACAAAGAAACAGAAAAAAGGGAGAGAAAAAGAGGTAGAGAGACAGGGAGAGAGACATAGAGAGATAGAGAAACACACAGAGAAAACAAACAATAGGGAGAGCTTATTGTTGTTGTTGTTGTTGTTGCTGTTGTTATTGTTGTTGCTGCTGCTATTGTTGCTGTTGTTGATGATGTTGATGTTCAGTTGATTTCATGTCCAACATCAATACCTTATAGACTATACTGTGGACACGCCCCAATACTGAAGTCTGACAATTGTATGTGTTGTCACACGCGAGACAGGGTGGGGATACCATGACTCCATAGATATATAAATAGCATATTTATAGATCTTTGCATGACTCCTGTCTCAGCCGGTCACATTCGATGAGTATGCAAATGCCCCAGCTGTTTAACCATACAGCTTACTTTGAGCCTGAATACAAATGTTATTCAGTGATTTTTTTAGTTGTTTAGTTGAGTTGGTTTAACGTCCAACGTCAGCATTCGATAGAGTATATTGTGGACGGACTCCAAGACTGACGTCTGATACTTTTATGTTCTGCCACAGACGAGACAGGGTGTGAAGAACTGGACTACTGTCTCAGCCGGTTAAATATGCTATTTATATATCTATGGAGTCATGGTATCCCCACCCTGTCTCGCGTGTGACAACACATACAATTGTCAGACTTCAGTATTGGGGCGTGTCCACAGTATAGTCTATAAGGTATTGATGTTGGACATCAACAAAAACAACAACAACAACAACAACAACAACAACAACAACAACAACAACAACAACAACAACAACAATAACAACACACTCATGGGCTCGTGACTTTGTAGGTGGAACCAACAAAATCAAACTCTTCCAGTATCATTCTATCCTAAATATGATAATAATTCAAGATAAATAGATCACTATTAATATTATGGCGTAACAATGTGTTTAATTCGATCAATTTGGTGGATTGGCCTGTATTTTAGGATACCTCGCTCTATAGGGGACTTGGTTACCTTCATTTGGTGATAGCATGGTAGGACAATACGACTGGATCTCGGACATATCTACTGTCTAAAGCTTTAGCTCATTTTTAAAATACTTTAATTTTTCAGTTTTTTAAAATGGGGTATAACCTAGCACAAGTGAGCTGAAGAATTGTGTAGCTGTTAATCTTTAAGACCGATTTAGATATCTTAGTGTTAAGTTTGTTAAAGCATTGCGTTTTGAAGCTTGCCATACACAGAATACTTTGACTAATACTTACGCTTTATCTCATTTTAACATACTCTAATTTTTCAGTGTTTTAAAATGGGGTATAACCTAGCACAAGTGAGCTGAAGAATTGTGTAGCTGTTAATCTTTAAGACCATTTTAGATTGCTTTGTGTTAAACGTATTAAAGCATTGCGTTTTGAAGCGTGTAATGCTGTACGGCAGAATAATTTGACTAAATACTGACACTTAGTACCTAATAGTACCTATTTTAAAAGAAGAATCTCTTATCAGTTTGACGTTTTTAAGAATCTGTGTGATTCGGAACTCAGAGCTGAGTTGAGTTGGTTGAATAATGGTTCAACGTCAGAACTTTATAGGCCATATTGTGAAAGGGCCCCTAGACTGATGTCTGGTAATTTTTTGTGCTGCTATACACAAGGCAATGAAAGAAGACCTAGAGTACTGTCATTATACTGCCACCGATCCAACCAGTAGGAGATCTGGACCAAATTGGACGAATATATTTTTGACGATTACCTTAGACCCTTGCTTCTGGTTTCAACGCTTTACCAAGCTGTCAGACAGAGGCAACGCCAAACCACACAAAACCTTCTCTTTCAGGCGATCACAGTCCTTATAATTGAGACCGCCCCAACTTCTTTGGAACAAAATCCGAAAATAAAAATTGCACGTTCGTGCACATTTGGGCACCCAAAGTCCCACCAATTGCGTCAGTCCCCCGTAGGCTGAGGAGAAAAAGGAGGGGGAGGGAGCGGGTATATTCGATGGATTATAAAATTAATACAAATAAAAAGCAGAAGAACTAAGAACTAAGGCATACTAAAATGTAAAGTCGGTCGAAGTAGCAGTTACTATAAAAAGCAGATTTTATCCAAATTAAGAACTAAGGCATACTAAAATGTAAAGTCGGTCGAAGTAGAAGTTACCCCATGCTCATACTAAATTGAATCAGTTTTTAATAATTATTATCTGTAATAATATAGATGTACATCTCTCAATAGCTTGTAACTACTATTGAAGTCTATTACGGTATACTTTCTGTCTGAAGTTTTAAATCTCAGCATGCAGTTATAACAATCATGATCAATCATGTTAACCTTATCAAGTATTTTATTCCATGAGAATGTAATAATAATATAATATAATAATAATCTATTTCATTTATTTAGTGCACTTCCATGAACAATCATGCTCAATGCGCTTAACAATTTCACGTGTACAAAAGAAGAATAAACGTATAATGTTGACACAATACAATATTACATTCAAAAGCCACACGGAATCATCAATTTCATGTTTTTTACAGATACCTATGTGTACCTATGGCTAATTTTTAGTCTTTTTAGAATGGCGTCTTCTTTTCCATATCTCCCCAGTTTATTCATGTAAGCATTGCTGCTAAATCATACAATTCTAAAAATAACTTCTGTTTCTGACACACACAAAATCTTGGGATTTCTATCTGCATATCGCTTGTGTACACATGCCTTACGAAAACGTACATAATACAAATGTAAACAATGGCTCAAAGTTTATTTTGCGTTGCGAAACTTTGTCTTTCAATACCTTTTTAAATGTGGTAAATACTTGTAAATACAAAGAATTCAACAACAGTTTAAAGGCAAGTCTCACAGAAGAAAAGAGTCGGGTCGACTCTCTAAGCTGCTCTGAATTCAATGTTAGAGTTTAAGGTTCTTGTTGCTTAGTGCCCAATGCCAGCACTATATTGTGTTGTGGGCGGGTCGTTAGATAAAAAGTCTGATAATTTTACGTGCATTCAGAAAGAGCGGAGTTGAGTTGAGTTGGTTTAACGTCAAACATTCGCACCATATGGGCTATATTGTAGACGGAACCCAAGACTGTTGTCTGACAATTTTATATGCTAAGGTCTGGGTTCGCGCCCTGGCGAATTCGCTCTCTACTGGTTGGGTCGATGCCAGTTTAATGTGATCGGCTGAGACAGAAGTCATGGTATCCCCGCCCTGTCTCATGTGTGGCAGCACATACAATTTCGCCAGGGCGCGAACCCAGACCTTTTGCGTCGGAAGCCGATGTTCTACCCTAACCCCCCCCCCTCCTCCCCTTTTCAGACAGAACAAATCTGGGGATTGCCATGAATACTACCTCGCCCAGTCATGTTATACTGACATCGGCTCAACCAGTAGGGAACGACATTTTATCTGAAAGTATAGCTGCCAACCTAACCAGCAGTCAAAGTTTACAATGACATAAGCCCAAGCATCCAAGAAAACGTGTACACTTCCCGGTCAAGGTTGGTATGGTACATTTGTCAATGAGCAATACTACTTTGAAAAAACAAACACAACTCAACCTAACTTTTGATGAATTCACATACCACAAAAAAATCAATCCGTAAAAGTCAACTCTATCTAATTGGCATAAACATAAAATTATAATAAAACTCGTACATTTATATGCTCGTTTGCTGAAAGATTGACACCTCTGTGAATATGCTTTGTATCAATATTATGCGAATGGTTGAAATAAAATCTAAGGGGAAAACCCGAACCAGCTTTGGGATGTGTTCCATTGTGAAGCTAAAAGGTAACGACGCACATTTGGCTATGAAGAACCGTATCCAAGCCCCTTGAGTGCTAAATAGATAAAATCAGGATGAAAGCTAAAAGTTCCGGAATAAATGTCGGGCAATGAACGATTTCAGGACGGAGCCTTTTTATGTTAAGTATGATGGAAGGGGCCAACATTAATTTCAATTTATTTTATCAGATGGATCTTCGAGAAATGAAAGTGAATCGTTGTAAAAAATCAACCTAAAATAGTAAAAGAGAGATAAAAAAAACACCACAAAAACCACAAAAACCACAACAACAACAACAACAACTGACAGAACGAATCTGGGGATTGCCATGAACCCCGCCTCATCCATTCATATTATACTGACATCGACCCAAACAGTAGAGAACGAGATCTGATCTGAATGCATAGCTGCCAACCGAACCAGATATCAAAGTCTACAATGATATACGCCTATGAGCAATACGACTTCGAAAAAACAAACACCAAAAAAACCCAAACAAAGCAAAAACCAGCAAAAAAACCAAACAAACCCCACCCTTTTGAAAGCCATGAGAGATAATGAGTAAACAGAAATAGCATGGTGTCATTTTGCATTTGGGGGGAGGGGTATAATCTCTGAGGTAGATTATCAACTTCCGACGCAGGAGGTTCGTGGTTTGTGCCCTAGCGATCTCGCCCTCTACTGGTTGGGTCGGTGTTAGTTCAATGTGACTGAGTTGCAGAGAGGGGTCACGTTAACCCTGCCCTGTCTCATGTGTGGCAGCACTTAAAATTGTCAGACGCCAGTCTCAGGAACCGTCCACAATATAGCCCTATAAGTGCTGACCTTTGACGTTAAACCAACTCAAAAACAACTTAACTCAACAACATTCTGCATGGGGGCTTAAAATACGTCTGTGTTCTGTTTCAAAGCCTAGAATTAGCCGCATATTAAAGCATTGTTTGTTCTATGACAAGCTAACTTGAACATACAGCATAGTCCAAGGGTCGTACGTACAACGTCGTGGTAGCTTACAACTCGTCGTAAGAATAATTATGCGAATATGAAGGCTTACGACGAGTCGTAAATTGCCACGACATTGATGCAGCATCATCTTTTCTAGCTACTTAACCTAACTTTTTGTGAATTCACATACCATAATAGTAATAGCTGTTACTGTGCTGACTGTATCTTATAAGAATAAACATAAAATTATAAGAAAACTCGTTAAACGCTTGTTTGCCGAAAGATTAACAACTCTGTGAATAATGTTATGCTTTAATTCAATACTATAAGAATGGTTGAAATAGAATCTAAGGGGAAAAACCGAAGCAACTTTGAGATGTGTTCGATTGTGGAGCTCTAAGGTAACGACGCGCAATTTTTGCTGTAAATAACCGTATGGATTCGTAACATAGCTTACTATATTAAGTACTCCATGATTCGTAACCGTATTCAAGGCCCTTGAGGTCTTAATAGAAAAAATCGGGATATATTAATGGAAGCTACAGTTTCTGGAGTAAATGGCAGACAATGAACGAACTTATGTTTTTATATTAAGCTTGACGGAAAGGGCCGACATTATTTTCAAAATGTTGTATCCTGTGTATCTTCAAAGAATGAAAGAGTGAATTTTTGTTTTTATCTAAATCAACCTAAAATAGTAAAAGAGAGATAAAAACAATACAAAAATAAAACAACAACAACAACAACCAAACAACAACCGTAAACACTGTACTTGTATTATTTTACATCCTGTCTGATATTCGCAGTTATTTCTAAAGGGAGATAAATTGTCACACTTGCTAGGCAAAGTTTGTAAAGGACAGGTTATCTCCTATTGCAAAAAAGAAAACAACAAAACAACCAACAATCATTAACACTGTACATGTATTATTTTACATCCTGTCTGATATTCGCACTGTTATTTGTAAAGGGAAATAAATTGTCACACTTACTAAGCAAAGTTTGAAAAGGACGAGTTAGCTCCCATTGTTGTAGAATTACTTGTTTGGAACTTTTTGCAAATTAAAGGGAAAAAAAATCAGATTATACATAACCTAACTATTCACCTGACAATATGGCATGTGTAAGAATACCTGCCATGTTTACTTTTATGTTAACTGATAATTATTTTGTTATGATTATTGGAATGAATATTCGAAAAAATTAATACCACTTTGTAAAATGACATCGGAAATATTTTCACACGTAAAAACATCAATGCATTATCTTGCAGAACACTAAAAAATTTGTGCACTTAATGTTCTCTTTAAAAGACTAGAATAAGGTCGACTGTTCAGAAGAGCTGAATCCAAAATTAAAGTTTATGATTTTCTTCTAAGTTCAGTAACTCTTAGTGAACTCACAAATTCCTAATCAAATGATCTATACACTTGTATTTTGTTATTATATCCATAAACACTGTACATATTTTACATCCTGTCTGATATTCGCAGTTATTTCTAAAGGGAGATAAATTGTCACACTTGCTAGGCAAAGTTTGTAAAGGACAGGTTATCTCCTATTGTTGTAGGATTAGTTGTTTCGATCCTTTTGCAAACTAAATATCAGATAATACCTAACTTAGCTATTCACCTGACAATAATTATGGCATGTGTACAAATACCTGCCATGTTTACTTTTATGTTAAGTTATAATTATTTTGTTATATTGGAATGATATTTCGCAAAAAATGTATACCACTTTGTAAAATACATCAGAAATATTTTCACAAGTAAAAACGTCAATATATTATCTTGCAGAACACCCAAAAAAAAATGATTTGTGCACTTAATGTTCTCTTTAAAAGACTAGAATTAATTAGCCCCACTGTTCAGCAGTACTGAATCCAAAATTAAAGTTTATGATTTTCTTCTAACTAAGTTCAGTAAATCTTAGTGTACTCACCAATTCCTAATTAAATGATCTATAAAATTATATTTTTATTATCTCCACCTCTCTCTGTTTGTCTCTGTCTGTCTGTCTGTCTGTCTGTCTGTCTGTCTCTCTCTCTCTCTCTCTCTCTCTCTCTCTCTCTCTCTCTCTCTCTCTCTCTTCTCTCTCTCTCTCTCTCTCTCTCTCTCTCTCTATCTTTCTTATTCTTTTCTTCTCTTTCAATGAACGATCTTAGGGCGGAGCCTTTTCATGTTAAGCGAGACGGAAAGGGCCAACTTTGTTTTCAATTTATTTTATTCGATGAATATTCGAGAAATGAAAGTTAATTGTTTTAATCTAAATCAACCTAGATAAGTAAGAGATAGATAAAACAAAAAAAAACAAAAAAAAAGAAAACAACGAAACAACAACAATTATAAACAATGTACATGATTGTTTTATTTTATCTGATTTTCGCATTGTTATTTGGAAAGGGAATTAAATCGTTACACTTGCTGGACAAAGTTTGCAAAGGACGAGTTAGCCCCCTTTGTTTTAGACTTGGTTGTTTCGACCCTTTTACAAATTACAACAAATTTAACAGATTTTACACAAACTAACTATTCACATGCCAATATGGCATGTGTACCAATACCTGGCATGTTTACTTTTATGTTAACTGATAATTATTTTGTTATAATCAATAAAAAAAAATCAATACCACTTTGTAAAAATAATGACATCGGAAATAATTATTTTTACAAGTAAAAACGTCAATGTATTATTCTGCAGAAGACCAAAAAAAAAAAAAAATGATTTGTGCACTAAAAAACTAGAATGAGCCCCATTATTCATCAGTGCTGAAACCAAAATTAAAGTTTATGATTTTCCTCTAACTAAGTTCAGTAACTCTTAGTGTACTCACAAATCCTAATTAAATTATCTATAAAATTATATTTTTATTATTTCCACTTCCTCTCTGTCTTTCAGCCAGTCTGTCTGTCTGTCTGTCTGTCTGTCTGCCTGTCTGTCTCTCTCTCTCTTTGTCTCTCTCTCTCTCTCTCTCTCTCTCTCTCTCTCTCTCTCTCTCTCTCTCTCTCTCTCTCTCTCTCTCTCTCTCTTGTGCACTTAATGTTCTCTTTAAAAGACTAGAATGAGCCCCACTATTCATCAGTGCTGAATCCAAAATTAAAGTTTATGATTTTCTTCTAACACTTAATGTTCTCTTTAAAAGACTAGAATGAGCCCCACTATTCATCAGTGCTGAATCCAAAATTAAAGTTTATGATTTTCTTCTACTCAGTAACTCTTAGATTTCCTGATTAAATGATCTATACAATTTTATTTTCATTATATCCACATTTTTTCAGTCTGTTTGTCTGTTGGTCTATCTGCCTATCTGTCTGTCTGTCTCTTTCTCGTTTATTGAACTGATGCGTGTAGCATTTGAACAACAGAAAAGTAATAATATATCTCCCCTTAATATAATAATGATGATTTATATTGCGGTGGGGTTGGTTTAAAAAGATAAACAGAGATTTGTAATAAAAACAGCAAATTGAAATCGATTGAGGAGCCCATAACGGAAAAAAAATAAGCCCTCTACGACGGCCCCTTCCACCCCATCTTCCCATCCTTTTTATCCCTCCACTTCTTAAATATGTCTTTTTCTCAACACTCCTCTTCCGTGTCTATCAATTTTGTTTTATGTATAACACTTTATCGATCTCTAAGTCAGTACATATGTTTTGTATTGTATCTCGTACAGAGATCTACAAATAATTGCCCTTTTCACTTATTCAGGGGCGCAGTGGTCGTGGGGGTTAGAGCATTGGATTCCTAGACAGTAGATATGTGGTTCAAGTCCCGCTCTGGTGGAAGTGTTATTCTCTACTTGTTGGGTCGAGGTCAGTGTAAGCTTAATGTGACTGGAAATGTCCCGGTTAATGCGATCTGGTGTCTTGTCAGTAAAAATTAGGAACTTTTGAAGGACTTAGGATATATTAAACTAGAAGCGAGCATAAGTTTGTCAAATTGAAGAATGTTACATTTAATATTATTATATGTCTCGCAGATGATTGATATATTAGCAGACAGATTTTTTTACTTTTCTCTCTCTCCCTCTCTTTCTCTCTCACTCTGTCTCTCACTCTTTCTCCCTATCTAACCATCAATCTATCTGTCTATCTATCTATCTATCTATCTATCTATCTATCTATCTATCTATCTATCTATCTATCTATCTATCTATCTATCTATCTATCTATCTACCTATCTATCTATCTATCTTATCTATCTATTGATCTATATATCTAGCTATCTAGTTACGTATCTTTCTATCTAATTATCCTACCATTAATTTTTTAGAAAAATATTTTTATCTATTTATCTATTCATCTATCTTTTTGTCAAGATTTCCGCTAGCATAAAGAGATTATAAAAAAAAACCTGTTTCCTATTGTGTGTTTGCTTCTGTCCATCGCCAAAATTGCCTTTTAAGTCAGAGATTTGTTTGATCTTAACTAACTTCAATAGTAAAGGAGAAAGAAGGAACTTTAACTTTAAATAAGTATGCCTTGATATTGATTCCTTTTAATTCTTTTTGTTTATTTTTCACTTTAGTTTTATCTATAACCATAGTCAAACCGTTCCGCTCTAAGATGACAGTCAAAACGAATTGGGGTAATTAGGGGGTGAATCGACAGTAGAGCGGTGGGCTCACAAAGTGCACGTTCTAGGTAGTAGGTTCGAGTCCTCCAATACGGCGAAATTCATTTGTCGGATTACGCCCCTTGCTAGTTGGTCAGTATCAGATTTCGCCCCTTACTGGTTTGTTCTGTATTAGTATGATAAATTCATTTGTCGGATTTCGTCCCTTACTGGTCGGTCGATATTAGACTTATTTTATTTGTTGGATTTCGCCCCTTATTGGTTGGGTCGATATTAGTATGATAAATTCATTTGTCGGGTTGAGTTGGTATTAGTATAATAAATTTATTTGTTACATTTCGCCTCTTACTGGTTGGATCGATATTAGTATGATAAATTCGTTTGTTGGATTTCGCCCTTTATTGTTTGGGTCGATATTGGTATGATAAATTTATTGTCAAATTTCGCCTCTTACTGGTTGGGTCAGTATTAGAACGCCGGTTTTAGCCCCTTATTATATTATTATATGATAAATAGTATTTTTTTGTCATAATTCGCCGCTTACTGGTTAGTTCGTTATCAGTATGACAAATTGGTTTGTCACATTTTGCGCCTTACTGGTCAGGTCGATATTAGTATGATAAATTTATTTGTCGAATTTCGCCCTTTACTGGTTAGGTCTGTATTTTTATGATACGTTTTTTGGTCAGATTTCGCCCTCTACTGGCTAGGTGGGTATTCGTATAATACATTTTTTTGTCAGATTTCACCCATTAATGTAAGGTCGGTACTGGTATAACAAAATTTAAATTATTTGTTGGATTTAGCACCTCAGTGATTGGGCCGATATTAGTATAATAAATTTATTTGTCGGGTTTTGCCCCTTACTGGTTGAGTCGATACTAGTATGATAAATTTATTTGTCGGATTATGCCCCTTACTTATTGGATCGGTATTTGTATGATAAGTTCATTTGTCGGATTTCGCCTTTTACTGGTTGGATCGGTATTACTATAATGATGTGATCGTCCATATCCCCTGTATCCTGCTCAGGGTCCCATCTGCGATAAATCTTAGTTACTAACGTCAGACGTAAAGAAATAAACCTTCAACTTCACCTTTAGCCAACCAGTATGTAAGTAAATGCGGTCTTATTGTGGATCGAACACGGAAAGATACAAGTGTGTTATATAGTATAATTGCCTTAAGTAAAAGAAGGAAAAAAAAACATAAACACACGTTATTGATGTTGAGTTGAGTTGGTTTAACGTCCAACCTCAGCACTATATAGGCTATGTTGTGGACGGGCCCCAAGACTAACGTCTTACAATTTTATGCACATAAACACATAAACACACAAACACACAAAATATAATAATAAAAAGCAAATAAAATTGAATGAAATGGTCAGAGGAAAAACAAGAAAGGTGTGAGGAAGAGGGTTATTTTTTTAACGTCCAACGTTACCAAGGATACATTGTGGACGGCTCACAAACTAACGTCTGGTAATTTTAGGTACTGCCGCACAGAGATACTTCAGGCACACATGGTTAGAACGCACAGACATGAAGTAGCTTACGCCCTGCCGTAAGCCTTCTTATATTTATATTGTTACGACGAAACGTAAGCTACGTCTTGTTTGTGCATTCTACCCCATGACTCTATATAAGCCGGTCGCACTATACTGTTTCCGACCTAAACTAGTAGGGGTTAATGGTCTGTATCGAACCGTGGACCTTCCAACTTGGTAATCAAGACCCTAACACTCGCACCATGTCACCCAAAACGGAGAAAGTATTATATTTTTTCTACACGTGTGACTCTAGGTTATGTTTTATTGTGTGCACGTGTGTAGATCTCGCTACTCGATAACTGGGAATATTGAACTGCTTTAATGTATTCCATGGCGGTCGTTAGCCTAAATCTAGTATTTTTTTGTTTGTTTGTTTGTTCATAGTGGCTTTTTTTTATTATTGAGGCACATATTTGTGGCTTTTGTTTAATACGAAAATACAAAAAGCAAAAGCAGGAGCGAGAATGAAATAATGATTTCAATAATCCATGTAAAATTGTTATTTCATTGATTTTTTTATTTTATAAATAATGAGTAGTTGTCTTTTTACTTTGCTATCGGTACATGACTAAGCAAACGCGTTTGATTTGTTTCACCATGGTATGACTCAAAGAAGTAGATTTTCATTTGTTGTAAATGGAAAAGACACTGAAATTATCGTAAATATCGGGGAAAGAGAGGGTGGGAGATAGTTGAGTCGAGTTGTGTTGAATTGGTTTAACATCTAGCATCAGCACTATATAGACAATATTGTAGACGGGTCCCAAGACTGACGTTTGACAATCTTATGTGCTGCCACACACGAGACAGCGCGGGGATGCCTTGACTCGTGTCTCAGCCGGTAACATTATACTGACACCGAGCCCAACCAGTAGGGAG
>RQTK01000685.1:176412-191027 GCA_003991915.1 Elysia chlorotica | reverse complement strand
TTTTTTTCGAGGGGGGGGGGGGGATATTCTGACGCAGATGAACTGAGTTGCTGGACATAAATTATTTTGTGTGTTTATAATTAGTAGTAATAATTCGGAGATATGGTTAATATAGTTGGGAAGGTGAACAATTGAGAGAGCGAGAAAGGCGAAATGAAGTTTTTGGGAATGAACGGAGTTGGAGGAGGGAGGGGAAGTGAGATAGATAGAGAAAGATAACAAAAGAACCATAGAGTAGTTATGATATAATATAATCAAATAGATGGATAGATAGATAGATATATAGATAGATAGATATAAACACAAAAAATTAATGTGTCAAACATTTCAGTTAATCTGCGTCAGAATACACCCCCCCCCCTTTTTTTTCCACACACACACAAACACAAATGAATAAATTTATAAATAATTAAAACAAAACAAAAAGCGGCGTCAACTCTGAAAATATGTCAATTTTAATTTTAATCACCACTAACCTCTTTAGTTGACAAGACTATTTTTAGCACCTAAAGAATGACGGTCAAGGCTTTGGACGCCTTGATGACGGTCCATCCAATCGGGAATTACCCATAGTCATGTGAAAAAAGGCAATTATAGCGGACTCGTGATGTGGATGTAAGTAAACAAAACAAACAAACAAAATAGGACAGTACAAAAATAGGATTTTGTAACGTTACAGGCATATTATTTTCCTCAGAAAAACTTCAGAGTTTTAAAACACCTATAGTATATAAAGCTGTCAGTTATTCCAAGAGGTTATTGTGTTATTTAGTAGGCATGTGTTTAACTATTTTGTTTTGTAGGAGAAGAACAGGTAAGTTCATAAATAGATGTAGATATGCGTTTTTCTTGGTTTATATTTTTGTCAACGTTAAAAAGATGTTTTAATTGTTTGGTTTTTAACTTTTTCACGTGTTTCAATCACTTGTTTCATATTATAATGAATGTGTTTTGTTTTTTTTATTTTGCTACTTTCCATTGAATTCTTTAAAAGACAGAGGCTATGGGGTTTAAATGTTGCTTCCTTTGGTTTAAAACATCTTTAGAGGGTGGGGAGGGGGGGGGGTTACATGCTTAAAATAATTACACTGTGTTCGTTCACATTCATAAAGACAGTGTGAAAAACTTAGGATTAAAAACTTGAAAGGAATGAGTCATTCAGGTAAACTAGAATTTACTATGCGCTTGGGCAGAGAAAGGGAGAGACAGAAAGAGAGACATACAGAAAGAGAGGGAGAGAGACAGAGACAGAGAGACCGAGATGGGGAGTGAGAGAGGAAGCACGAAAATTATAGACATGTGCAGAGAGGCAAAAGCATAGAGACGGGGAGAGACAGAGAGAATCAGACAACCTTTAAGATAAAGAGACAGAGAAACAAACAGAAAAAAAGAAAGAGACAAATTGCGAGAAATTAGCTTAGATGAATAAGGAATTAGATAAACAGAAAACGAGAACGACAGAGAGAGAGAGAGAGAGAGAGAGAGAGAGAGAGAGAGACAGACAGACAGACAGACAGACAGATACAGAGAAGAATGCAGACGGCGAAATGGAGATAGCTATTATGAACAAACAAAGCCACAGAAAATGAGAGAGTAATAGAGACACAGAGAGTAACAAATAAGCTTTGCCGAGATCGAGAAAATAAGAAAACGGGCAAAAAAAAAGTCTCACAACCAACGACAGGGCGAAAGCAAAACAGAACCTTGAGCTAGCATTCCGAGCTGCTCTCTAAAACCTAAATCCAGCAACATCTGTAGCACTAGCAGATATAAAACATAGCTACATCTAGCTCGTTCCACACCTAAACACACACACACACACACACGCACATACACACACACACGCACTGGATCTGGCTCCAAAATTGTTGTTTTGTGTAGGGAACGAAGGCGAGGACTCCACAGTCATCTACATCCACATCACTGAACCGTCCCAACCAACACCAGGGGATTGAAAGTCAGGTCTCAGTCTAACGATTTACAGTCTATGCATGGGCCATCATCACAGCACGAGGTGAGGCTCAGATAGTATACAGTGTACCGTCTGTACGCATCACTGGATTACTTTCTACAAGTCGTCGTGGCACTGGTTAAAAGTGTTATATTGGTTCTTGTATTAATAAATTTGGTTGTGTCTACTAGATCTAGTTACTGCTAGGCTTGCGTGTAGAAGTAGTTGTAGTGGTAGTGGTGGTAGTAGTAGTTTTGTTGTTGTTGTTGTTGATGATGTTCTTTTTATTTCCTACTATACAAACTCCAGCCCTCAGCATAGCCTAGTTGCTGACATCTGGCATTTAAGGAACCAACCTATACCTTCGTTGTTTTGTTTTTTTTAATTAAAAATGGAAGATATAAAAGAAAAAGAAAGAGTATCAGGAATATAAAAGAAATAAGCAATGTATAATATGTCAAGAATCAGTTTAAGCATTTGAATAAATAACAAATAATTATTATTATTATAGAAGGCTCTAACGATAGAAAAGAGAATTCAAATGTGTCACCGTGACGTAATCTTGACTCTTCAAAGCTTTAAATCAAAAGTTTTGACACATATTATCAAAAATAGAACAAAAAGCGACCATCCAAAATATTTTTAGTTGATGTCACAACATTGCAAAGATGTGAACATAACATAAACTCCACGTCGTCCTCCTTAACTCAGCCTGAGAGTTATGTTTATAGTTACACTCCAAAATGTTTTTGTTTTTAAAATTTAAGTTAAGTTGTAAAAAAAAAACAGACAATGAATATATTTATTGTAAGAATTTCATCTCTCTCTCTCACTCTCTCTCTCTCTCTCTCTCTCTCTCTCTCTCTCTCTCTCTCTCTATCTATCTATCTCTATCTGGCTGTCTATCTATATATGTCTATCTGTCTCAGTCTATGTCTTTCTCTATGTCTCTCCCTCTCTTTGTCTACACACACACACAAACTCAAGATGAGGTAATGACACCCATTTTTTTCTGATGTCAATTAAAAAAAAACACTGTGTAGGCCTATTAAAGGTGGTTAAATCCTAACCGTGGCAAAAATCAAGGAGGTATAAATAACATTAGTAGTAGTGGTAGTAGTAGTAGTAGTAGTAGTAGTAGTAGTGGTAGTAGTAGTAGTAGTAGTAGTAGTGGTAGTAGTAGTAGTAGTAGTAGTAGTAGTAGTAGTAGTAGTAGTAGTAGTAGTAGTAGTAGTAGTAGTAGTAGTAGTAGTAGTAGTAGTAGTAGTAGTAGTAGCAGCAGCAGCAGTAGTAGTAGTTGTATATATGATACGATATGAGTTATTGGTTATGGATATTTCTTTTTCGATTACATATCTTCCGTGCACTATTCTTTCAAAGCAATAATTATTTGGTTTACAATTTCCAGTTTTGCAAGTGTAGATATACTGTTTAGTTAGGAGTTTTTTTTTAAATCACACATATAGAGTCTGTTTTCATTTGAAAGGCTTCTCCAAGTAAGATTAAAGATTCATTGAATTTAACATTGTGGATGTGTTTATATCTTCTATTTAAGAGCAAATTTAAATATGTCCAAAATAGTTTTACAACTGTACAGTTCCAGAAGAGGTGTTTGATGGATTCTGGGAACCTTTTGCAAAATGTGCATTTATCACTCTGTTTCATATCATATTTTGCAACTATTATATTAGTTGTACGGATATTATGTAATATGCGGAATTGGATCCATCTCAATACGGTATCCTTGGTTGTCAATTTCAACTTTCAACAATTTTTGTTCATCAATATCAATTTGGAGCCGTTTTTTTCAAAGTTTCTATTCCTCTTATTGAGTAATGGTCTGATAATAGAGTTTTGTATGTGTTTGATGCTCCTTTTTTGTTGAGAAGATTATAGAAAGATGAGGTATCATTTTTGAATTACTTTTGGTTGTTTTTAAATTTAATTTTAGTCTGTATTGTTTTAAAGTCTGAATGACCCCCCTGTGGTTGAGAAAGTCTATGTCAACATATTGATAAGCGTGTTTTAATTATACAAAACTCATACACTCATTATTTTGTTTTAATTGATAAATCGTTGTTACCTTGTTGTCAGTAAAAGAATTTAAGTTAATTTGCATTTTTTGTCAACTTTTATATTCTCGTTGATTATGAAACTGCTATTTTCAAACTCGTGAACCGTTTTCGGGTGAACATTTGAACTGAAACAGAAAAAGCTATCGAAAACATAAGGTTTAAGTTTTTGGGCATTGTCATCTTAGACGGCCTTAATTCGTAAATTATATTTAAATTTGGGCAAGTGTTCACCAGAAGTTTCTTTCACAAAGCTTTGCGGTTTTTTATCCTTCTTATCCAAGTTATTTTTAATGATTCTATGAAGTGCCAGTAAAAGTAGAAGAAGAAATAGAAATAGAAGATGTATAGCTGAAGTAGTAATTGTAAAGGTGTAG
This sequence comes from Elysia chlorotica, assembly GCA_003991915.1. NCBI lineage: Eukaryota > Metazoa > Mollusca > Gastropoda > Plakobranchidae > Elysia > Elysia chlorotica. Next base: position 186,627 of record RQTK01000685.1, on the reverse strand, counting down.
AAGTAGTGTAAGTCCATATGGATTTTTTTTTAAATTTCTGGAACTAATTTTAAGCTTACAACAATATTTTTTTTATCCAAGCTTGCCCGCCTGGGACCTTTGGAGACAATTGCAAAGATGTCTGCAGCGTGTTCTGTGGTGGTGAAGACCAAGCGTGTGACCCGGTTAATGGAAAGTGCCTTTCAGGCTGTGTGCCTGGTTATTCAGGAGACTTTTGTAATATTAATTTGTAAGTTGTGTGGCAAACAAAGAAGGTTCGGGGTGAAAACTGGCAAAAATGAAAGAGCGTTATTCTACACAATAGGAGGTTCGCGGTACAAATCATAAGATCTGTTAAAAATGTTTTTCTTTCTTTGCCCCTTACTTGTTGGTTGGGTCCTTCGTGTCAGTATAATATGACTGGCTAAGACACGGGTTGAAATCTCACCTCCCTGTCGCGTGTGTTACTGAACATAGTATTGTCAGGTGTCAAGCTGTGGGCCGCGCCCACAATAATACTATATTATAGTATCTACAGAGCGGACAATGCAACAAACTTAACAACTCATTTAAACTCAACTTAACTCGTGTGCTTGAATATACAAAAATCTCTTTTCATTATGTACCGAGCAAAATTAAACCACTGTCACAACGGATTTGTTCGGCTTGCTCTAGCCCCTTTGGTTTTAATACGAAGAGACCAGGTTGTTCTCGTGTATAGGGCTACATGGACCTTTTTATCCCACAGAGGAATAACGCAATAGGTCGACCTAAAATAATCTTACCCTTTTACTTATGCTATTCTCCTGTCGACGTACCGTATATAGGTAACATTTGTTCTATTGATTCTACTCCCCTTTATGTGGCTTGATTCCCGGAATAATGTACTCTGTGTAATTATTATATTGAAGTGGTATGGAAAAAAAACACACACACACACTTGTATTACTTGACGTCGGATTTCTACCGGTTCAGAAAGTTCTTCCTCGACTCCTATGGCGACTTTTTTATTCCAGTATGACTCTGGGGTGATTTTTTTAAATTATTTTTCGTCTAGTCCTGTATCTACTAAGGCTTCTATAATCTCAGTGAGCATCACCCAATCCAAAGCTTTAGCATGGTCTATAAAAAAATATTTCCACACAAAATTTGAAGACCACACCAGAGATTATCACATTAGAAAACGTTTTAAATGATTAAATTTTAAGTTTCAAAAATCTCTCGCTTCATCGGTTCCTATAGGTTCTAATTCAAGCCTTATCCATAGCTAGTTTGCCTTTTTAACTTTGTTAACTACGCGAAAAAATGCATAAATTTAATTTTTTTTTTTAATTTTAGTTTTCAAATATAGGTAGGCTAACTGTGGGAAATGTATGCTTCTCGCATTGAAACTAGAGACTGTTCATTATTTATCACCTATATCCAAAGTGTAATATCTTTTGGAATGACGTGTTTTGAAGGAAACCTTTCAAAAACCCACTCTCAAAGAGTAGACAAAATAAGAAGGACAGCTACTCTAAATTATTGGCAAAGATCTCTTAGATGTCTAGATCTAAATCGACACATGTCAATCTATTCTAGATCTTAATCTAAACAATAGCAAACTTAACAGCTTTCACTACGGCAAGATATTTCAAAACAATCAGAAATATGAATATTCTTATTTCTCTACAAACAAATTATGATATATCAATATAGCGCTATGCCTTATATAAACAAGACACTGATCTAGAAATGTCCAGGTCCGTTTCAATTTCATTCGAGTTCACCAAAGAACGTTCTAGTCTCTAGCCCTCATTATTATTCTTAACAGTATTTACCCCTGTTCTTATGATCAATCGATCTTAGAGTATGTTGTAAAAATTACTGTGCTCGAAGCCCTTAACCGGCAAATAGTTGGGTCGGTGTAAGTTTAATGTGACCCGGCTAATACCGGAGTCATAGTATCCCCGCTCTGTCTCGTGTGTGGCAACACATAAAATTGTCAGAGGTCAGTCTTGGGGCACGGCCAAAATATAGCCTATATAGTGCTGATGTTGGAAATTAAAAGTAAAAATAGTAGTAGTAGTAGTAGAAGTAGTAGTAGTAGTAGTAATAGTAGTAGTAGTAGTAGTAGTAGTAGTAGTAGTAGTAGTAGTAGTAGTAGTAGTAGTAGTAGTAGTAGTAGTAGTAGTAGTAGTAGTAGTAGTAGTAGTAGTAGTAGTAGTAGTAGTAGTAGTAGTAGTAGTAGTAGTAGTAGTAGTTGTTGTTGTTGTTGTTGTTGTTGTTGTTGTAGTAGTGACATTAGTAATATTGGTAGAGTATTAATAATATCTTTTTTTTTTTAGAATTATAAGACTTAGTGTACAAGTGTATTTGAGTTAAATCATTCCTTGATCTCCATGTAAACAGCTTTGTGTTTGGATAGTAGGCACCTTTTATCTATTATAACGACCGCACATTGATTGAACAATAAGAAACATTTCTACAACCATCCGTGTTCCTTTGCATTTCTGCCGGGAACAGAATTCTGGATACGTTTTAGGCAAAGGGTGATATCTTACTACTTATATGCAATGGCTTTAATTCTAGTGAAAGTTCTCCTTCTTTTTTTTTTTGAATTACACTACGTTGTTATCCAAATAATGTATATATATATATACATATATATATAATAAGTGTTTCTTTCAATGGCATTGATGTCATGTCATTTAGGAGCCATTCTTCATATCAATTAATTATCGAACCATTTTGTTTTCTCTTTTTCTTGTTTCTCTAACTGTTGTTGGCACCACACTGAAAACTATTGCACGGATTTCTTTTAATTTTGTTTACATTTTATTTTTAATTACTCAAAGTGAAGAATAGTAACTGCCACACACATTTGCTCCGTTCATCCGTCTTGCAGTTACAAATGTCTCCTTTCCTATAAAAATGGACACAGTTAGCAATGTGTATCAGGTTCCTTAATAAAGCGATTAGTGTGAATATAAAGGGAAGAAAACTTAACATAACTCATACTGCCAGCGATTGAACAAACTACGATTAGAATGCACGAACATTCTCGTCGTAAGCCTTTTTATCCCTATATTGATAAGACGAGACATAAGCTTCGTGTTGTTTGCGAATTCTATCCTAGATCTAGATTTTGTTCCTCCTAAAGGTATTGTGTACAAATCAAAATTTTGTGTGCGTGAAATAGGAACGTGTTTTAAAAAGAAAAATATTATTACCTTTGCATTATTTTATTCAACATTAACTAATACGCACTATTAAAATTCATACGTTTTCTATTTATAAGTTTCTAGAGCGGTCGTTTGTAAAATGAAAACGATGATATCAATTATAAGCATATCGTATTTACCTTGAACATGGTTTACATGATTATTGTTTATTAATTATTTTCATGCGAATTTGATACTGGTTCAAGGCTGTATGAGGGCGTTTTTTTTTTGTCTACACCATAGAATACGATAAGGTATTTCGGTATTATTTGAGCGCATTAATTTTTACAGGTATATTTCCACGTTACAGGCGGATTCCTATACCATTAAGATATTCATCCCGAATCCGTTAAACTGCGAGGGAAGCGGTGGCCTTGGAGTAGAACATCGGCTTCTGACTCAAAAGATTCGTGGTTCGAGCCCTGCCAATTTCGCTCCATCCTGGTTGGGTCGGTGTCAGTATAATGTGACCGGCTGAGACAGGAGTCATGATATCCCTGCCCCGTTCCGTATGTGGCAGCACATAAATTTTCAGCCGTCAGTTTTGGGACCCGTTCACAAGATAGTCTATACAGTGCCAATGTTAGACGTTAAATTAACTCAAGTCAACCGTTACACAGCTTTGAGCGCTTTGTTTATGGGTCAATGGCTACGTGAAAGTTTTAGACGAGACTTTCAAGGTATTTTGGGTAGCGTCGTTTATTTTTGTGTATGTGTTTTTTTTAGCTAAATATGTGCTTACTACTAGCTAAAATGTTTACTCTTGCCATCTGCTGTTATAAAAGTTTTCTTGCCATACGACTGTTACAGGGAAGGAGGGGGGCAACAAGAGCAACCTGGTAGAGCGTTGGTCACCCAATCGGGAACTCCGCAGGTCGAAACCTACAAATGTCAAATTCGTTTGTCGGATTTTGTCCCCTGCTGGTAAGCTCGGTATAATGTGGCAGCATGTAGAATTGTCAAACGTCAGTCTTGGGCCCCATCCACAAGAAGACTATAATAGCACTAACGTTGGACTTTAAACAACCAAAACCTTTTTATCTATGCCATTACGACAGTCAGCCTAAATCTCTTACACTTCTTTGAGGGCTTTGTTTATGGGTCAGTGGCTTTGCGAAGAATTTTACAGCTAGATTGGTACTTACAACTTGGTAATATCAGTCCTGCTTCTATGTAGGTAGGTTGTCGGTCATAGGGCTATAATTAGTTTGTCTGGGACTATCACATGACCACATAGGATTCTTCAGGGAACGTTAAACCCAGAGAGAGAGAGAGAGAGAGAGAGAGAGAGAGAGAGAGAGAGAGAGAGAGAGAGAGAGAGAGAGAGAGAGAGATAGAGATAGAAAACATACATAGATATATAGATAGATAGATAGATAGATAGATAGATAGATAGATAGATAGATAGATAGATAGATAGATAGATAGATAGATAGATAGATAGATAGATAGATAGATAGATAGATAGATAGATAGATAGAGAAAAGAGAGAGAGAGATACATACATACATACAGACAGACAGACAGACAGACAGACAGACAGACAGACAGACCCGATCTCTCTATCTCAATAGAGCAATGGGAAAACCCATAGGTCTCTTAATTATAGACCACCCTGTTAGAGCTATGGGCCGTCGATCTGTTAATCTCTGGTTCGAATCGACGATTGAGTCCCCGTCTCCACAACCTACAGAGATACCGAGGAAGTCTATTAGACATGAATCTGACGTGACTATAATTATTCTCAGAGAAATAATGGGGAGGTTACAAAATAGACCTACGTTGCATAGCGCTTGTTGACAATTTCACATTCCACGTCTATACTCGAAATATTTTAATCATTTCCCCTCTTGACTTGTTGGATCGAGATCAGTAGGTCTACAATGTGACTGGCTGAGACACTGTGCCCAATATCACAGCATTACCTCTGTGTGGCAGCACGAAAAATTGTCAGACCTTCGTCCCTGAGTCTTGGGACTCATGTACAATAGTTTCAGTGCTATGCTTTTATTCTCCTGTTCTGTATTAGGCCTTTTGAGAAAAGAAGGTGAAACATTGTCTTAGTTTCACTTCTCTTTAGTCTCAGAAAATAATCTGTTCAGAGACGGAGCCTCATACTGGGATATCCAGGTCTTGGTCTGTTATATCATACTGACCCCGAACTAACTAGTAAGGAATAAAGTTGCCTACTAGATCTTAGAGTAGAGCTCAAACCTCGGACCTCCTGCTTTGGAGGTCGACGCTCTAACTGCAGCGCTACGAGGCTCCCCTCCTTACTCTATTTTCCGTCTAGTGGCCGCAAGTACAACGTTGTAGTAGACTTACGACTCGGCTTATGATGTAAGAATAGGAAGACTTACGACAAGTTGTAAGCTACCCAGATGTTATAACGAGCCTAGGAGATCGTAGTTGCAATAATAATGATAATAACAATAATAATAATAATAATAATAATAATAATAATAATAATAATATTTTTATTTCTTTAGCGTTCTACCCCAAATGATATATTTAGTCTCAAAGCGCTTTTCAATAAAAAAAAAATACATGATATGCGATACTTTTGTTACTGTCCTGGCATGCTCTAAATACAAACTCTGATGAATCCCACTAGAGCCAAATCTGAGATCAAAATACACTCTACATTTTCGTCCTAACACCAGTAAAAGGTCTCAGGATAGTTATTCTAAAACTATGACTCAGAAATAAGCTTAGTTTTGTAACAAAATACACTAGTATAGTAATCATATAGAAAACATTAATTCTTAATAGGGTCAGGACAAGTCTATCTTAGTCATATTGTTTGGTTTTTAAGGCTTGACCAACTTATGCAAATAATGTTAAATAATTCGTGAGTCATAATCTTGTATTTTACTCGCACTTGTAGTTTCAACATCCATTATATCGCTATGAATTTTCATACGCTCAGCGTACATTGTGTATCATCATTTTGGTTTTTAAAAAAATTATTCAAAATATGTTGATATTAGTAATACCTTAAGCTTTCTCGCTAATGCAATTCTAATAAATGGGCACCTAATTATGTTCGTGCGTTTAATGATGAAATATTATTTAGGGAAATATAATGATCATACAACTAGTGTTTAAGAAACGAAATACTTATTTTGATAAGTACTGACACGTGACAGTAGCATGTTGTGTGCGATATAGCTTAGTGTACTGATGGTGGATTTTTTAAACAAAAGCACATACACACACACACACTCACACATACGCACTATAATAATGATAATACTGCTTATACAGCATTTGGAGAGCATATAATTAATTTTCAACTCATATCTTTTACTATCTTTATATGGTCAGATGAAATCCTTTTACTACCAAGTTATAGATATTCATCTGATGCAGCAATGGAATATTTCAATCATCATTGTCGGATTTGAACCCATGTCGTATGATACCAATATTTTGAAACGAACGTTTGCTCTGCTGAGTGACCACCGCAGCTCCCATTGCATTTATATTTCCTAACCTTCAAAATAAAAAAAAAATAAAAAATTCATGGCTAACGCACACGCTTATATTATTTATACCTTTATGGAGCCTCCCAATAAAAAAGCGTGTCTAACGTAAAATGGCTTTGTCATTATTATTGAACCTTCAATTGAAGAATTCTTGATTAGAAAGCCATGGCTTTATCATCTTTATAGGCCCTCTAAATTAACACTTCATGAACGTGCAATAGCTTTGCTATCTTTGATCTATACTAACGATTAGTTGCAAGTACAGATTCATGGCTAAACAGAATACGATGAAAAAAAAGTGTGTACAAACATGAAATGATGATACAACTATTAACTGTTCTCTTCTTAGTTCGATTTTACATAACTGAATGTTGTAATGGGGTTTGATTGCATTATCTTATAAAAATCACTGTGTTCATCGGCTTTATCAATGAGAGTAACAGTGTGTGTCTGTGTGTGTGTGTGTGAGAGAGAGAGAGAGAGAGAGAGAGAGAGAGAGAGAGAGAGAGAGAGAGAGAGAGAGAGAGAGAGAGAGAGAGAGAGAGAGCTGTTATCGTTTGACGCAATTATTTGAGCTACAGTGGCGAACGAATTGTGTGGATCTGTCATACTACTAAAAGTTATTCTGTTTGTGATTTATATAAGTAAAAGTAATTGCGTGTATAATATTTGTAAGTAAAAGTAATTGTGTGTATGATATTTGTAAGTAAAAGTAATTGTTTGTATGAGCTATGTTTGTAAAAAGAAATTGTGTGTATCAGCTATATCAGTGAAAGCAAAAATATTGTGTATATTAGCTATAGAAGGGAAAGTAAAGAGTATATACCTGGTAACCTACATCAGTGAAAATGACAATGTGTAAAGTTTTATTAGTAAAAGTAATTGTGTGTATGAGCTTACATATACTTCTATACTAATATACACAATTACTTTCACTGATATAGCGGATACACACAATTGCTTCTACTAGCATGAGTGTGTAAAAAAAACTATATAACATACATCAGTAAAAATAACAGTGTGTATAAGCTTATTAGTAATGGTAAAATTTGTGTGCATTGTTACATCTGTGAAATAACTGTGTGCATCGACCGGTTGTAACATTTTAAGAAGAAGATGGGGGATTATTTAATCATTGAAGTGACTGCCTGCATGTAACTCTTTGATTTTCTATCATGAGTTCACACAACGTTATGCTTGGGTGGTTGTTTTCGCTGGGATGAAAAGCTTTCAGATGTTGTTTTTTTTTTTTTGCTTCTCTCTCTCTCTCTCTCTCTCTCTCTCTCTCTCTCTCTCTCTCTCTCTCTCTCTCTCTCTCTTTCTTTCTTTTTTGTGTGGCTATTACAATTTTTTCCCAAAAGCTGAAAACCCATCTAAATCGTAGCGTCCTGTCGTTTAATTTTTCCCGGTACAACAATAATACCTACCGTATACCCTCATAATCATAAGGCATGTGGAATACAAAAGTGTATCGACAGCAAAAAACAGGAGCATAACTGTGTAATTACATATAAATTCATTATGTTTCAAGCTACCCTCAGATTTCTTTTTTTTATAGAAAATAAAGTAATCAAAAGGCAGCGGTATTTTTTAATCAGTCACGGAAATTAAAGCAGCGATTACCGCAAGAACAAAAAAATGCGGGTGAATTACTAAAACATTATGTCGAGAAAATACATGTACCACTACTTTACTCAATGCTTCCAAAATCACTTTAACGACAAAAGAACAGGGTAATTGGTCATAATTGATATACAACGTGAGCCAAACAGAATTAAATATATAAAATAATTCACAAAGAATTCTGACTGCAAACAGAGTCAACAGTGCGCAACTTCAGTTATATAATGCCCTATCACATTCCTAGTATACTCTAAATCTTTAGTATTTTAGAGATGAGATAGAATATTATACAACTCGGATGACGAAGTGTACTGCTGGTTGGTTTAACGGAATAAACAGAAAAGAGCAATTAATCATAAGTGATGAAAGTGATGACTGATAAACAACGTTGGCGAAACAGAATGAATTAAATGTATACACAGAGCTCTGGTCCGTATAGAGTCAATAATAGTTTTGTAGCAACGACTATTGTATAATCTGATTTCCATTTAGATGGAGGATTAAGTCATGTTGCAAACAAAGAAGTTATAACAACGTTATGGTTATGCTAGCTTATGTGGCTTAGAATAACAAATCAATGAATTGAGTTGACTCATAAGCTAAGCTAGGCTGTAGGTCACTGATGTATGGCAGTCTTAGTAAGACATGGGTGAGTTGGTTTTTGAACATCCACTTTCAGGAGAAAGGGTATATTGCGGATGGGTCCCAAAACTAAAATTATTATGAGTTAACATCTAACATCAGGAGCAAGGGTATAATGTGGATGGGTCCCAAAACTAACATAATATGAGTTACTCCTTGGAAATCTATATGAAGTTAAAAGCGTTTTAAATGGGGGTCGCTTCTGGTTGGGGGACCATTTTGGTGGGGTCCCACCTTAAATCCGGCACTATCAACAGTTAACCATGGAACTCTGCATTCACCTTTGTCTTTCTCTTTATTTTTTCTTCAACCCAATAATAATGCGTCCGTTTTTACTTTAAGGTCCTTTTGCCTAAACATTTGCTTTTTGTTATGTGTAAGGCGACATTTCAGTCTCATTACGTTTCTCTTCTTAGTTTTATAACACCCCCCCCCCCCCCCCCCCCCCACTGCGTTAATCCAACCAACTTTAAGTGAGACAGGTTGCGCAAACGAGGTTGGCAACGAAATTGCTCTTTTACTAAAGAATGTGTTGCCAACACTTTTGCGCCATTCGGTGGCCTCATTTCATACACGTAAAAAAACCTAGTAGGATGGTTGTAGAATTGCTTAAACGTCCAAGATCAGCACTATATAGGCCATATTGTGGAGGAGCCCCAAAACTGACATCTGACAATTTTATGTGCTGTCACACACGAGACAGGGCGGGGATACCGTGACTCCTGTCTCAACCGTTCACATGAAACTGACACCGACCCAACTAGTAGGGAGCGAAATCGCCAGGACTCGAACTGGGGCCTTTTGAGTCGGAAGCCGATGCACAGGGCGAGGGAGCGTCTGTTCTATCTTTTCACATAGTTTTCTGAGTCCGTTACTTGTAACTATTGCAAGCACAAAAGGGTTTCTAACTAATTAATGTGTGATTAACGCCGAGTTACAATATGGAACACATTGATAAACAGTTATTTTTTTATTTTATTTATTTGGTTCAGCAGTAAAGTTCCATTATGGATGCGTTCAAGAAGTAATCAATAATATTGTTCATTGTTTATATTCATGTCACTGTTGCTGACATGTCTAGTGAACAAAAGCATTCATTAGATTTTGCATAACATAATGATTAATTATGCTCTGACCGATATTTGACTCACTCTTTGGCATGCGAACCACTGAAAACATGATGATAAAGTATTTTGACGCGTACACAGACTTATAGAACTACTAGTAGTAGTAGTAGTAGTAGTAGTAGTAGTAGTAGTAGTAGTAGTAGTAGTAGTAGT
>RQTK01000685.1:164453-176387 GCA_003991915.1 Elysia chlorotica | reverse complement strand
AGTAGTAGTAGTAGTAGTAGTAGTAGTAGTAGTAGTAGTAGTAGTAGTAGTAGTAGTAGTAGTAGTAGTAGTAGTAGTAGTAGTAGTAGTAGTAGTAGTATCTGCAGTTGTTATTGTTATTGTTGCTGTTGCTGTTGTTCTTGTTGTTGATGCGAATCTTATGTTTTACCCTGCCCAAGGCACTATTTTAAACCTTGGCCGACAACGCCTCTTTATTTAAATACTGTTTAAGACAACCAAGGCTATACCTAACATGTAGCTCTTGTTTTGTTTTGTCCACTAACATCTATTTACACCTAGCTCTTCTCGTAAATCACTGATGTGTGACATTAATTTGTGTCTGCCGAGGTGAGAGACATACATCAGTCATGAACTTCGTTATGATACCCCACAGTGGATAGTTTTCAACAGATCAAGATCTGCGTAACGTGACAAATGTAGAGTGGAGATAATAATAGCTTTTTACAATAGTTCTCTCTCCAGTTTCTAGCTCTTCTGTGGTTAATTGAATATTCATTTTCAGAAAGTTCTTGTGGGACATGGATAAAAAAAAAATGTAAAAGAGAAGAATAATAAGACAAAAATCAAAATAAAGGGGGGGGGGGGGTATTATAAATTGAACCATCTGACCTTCCCTTGTTTTACTTGTTTCTTTGATTAGATTTTGCAAACTAATCTTTAATAAGGTTATAGTTCCCCTACATTGAGACGGGTGAGCCAACAGAGTTTCAAACCGTAGAACTCCTGTTTTTCAGTCAACTTGTAGTGGCTGTGTGGATACTTAAGAAGTACACCTTAAATAGTTGACAACTTGTAAACAACCACCAATAGCAGCGTCCGTTCCCAATCCAACCTGATTTTTCTATCTGGAAGCCTTACCCTATGTATGATTTTTATCACTTCTCTTTTTACCTGCAAATTGGAACATTAAATTTAGCACATGGCGAACCACAATCTGAAAATTCTCTTCACACTTTCATTCTACCATGGTTGAAAACATTTCTTTTTTCTTTCCACTCGGCCTCCCACTGAATCCCTCATTCATGCATGAGTGCTTTTCTCTCGTTTTGTCCTGTTAATGGCTCTGGAAGTTATTTTTGGACAATAACTTTTTTTAAAAGGTCATGTGTTAGATTTCTTGCCCTCAACAATCCCTCTATGGGAATCTTTGATACTTATTATATACATAAACCCGACTGTCACTATATTACAGGCAATACAGCTTTTTTTTTTGGTTTTGTTATTGGTTGAATTTTTATGTTGTCCTTTGCCTGTTTTGGGTTCTATTGTTCTTGTCGATTCTTTTTAAACATATGTGTTTCCTATGCAGTTCCTCTATGGTTTAAATTGTTTTAGATATCGCTATCGTCATTAATATTTATATCTTTAAAGCCAGACGCGCTTTTTGTGACTTTTTAAGTTACACTTTTTTCAGGTTGTATTTTTTTAAACAATATTTCAAAAATTTTACGACTTAACTTGCACCATTTTTTTTTTAAATACGATAGATTTACGTTGCAATTAATGGTTTCTCTGGTATTACTATACTATTTTGTAAAATACATGTATTATAGCAGCGGACTAAAATAATGCGCCGTCTGTGATAAAAATGTTAAAATCAATTATTATTAGTGGTCATAACCAATACTTTACTCTCAAACTCACACATGTGAAACTTATAAAAATTATTCCTTCGACAGATAAAGGAGAGGATTCTCTCGCATCTTAGGTAAATTTCTGCAAGTTCTTAACAAAGACCATCCACAGCTGTTAGACCCCAAAGTGTGAGGTACTCGGTGCTATAGATCTACGCTTGTCAGAATAAGAACTGATGCCTTTTTGTGTGCAGTTCTGTGTTCAAAATTACCTGTGTCCATGGATGTTGAACAGTGACATAGTTATCGTAAACGTGCTAGACGAAAGTTATTATTTAGTTACAGGCTTACATGCTGCTAAAAGTGCACATCACTAATCCCTTACTAGATGCCTTCTGTGTGTAGTTATGTGTTCAAAATTACCTGTTTGTAGATGTTGAACGATGACATAGTTTTCGTGCTAGAAGAACTTTGTTATTATTACGAGTATGTTACATGCTTACATGCTGCTTAAAGTGCACACCACTTGATGATTTTATACTGATACCGATACTTCAAAAGTAATCAACTAAATAATGATGTAATGTAATGTTGTTGATTCAAGGACTGAAACGTTTAAGACAATGCTGAAAATGTATGATTTGATTTTTGGAAGACTGGGACACACACAAGATCAAGTTAATGTTCGCATTTTGTACCTTCTGCTGAACATACAGGCTTAGATGTCTAGCCCTGTCTGTCTGTCTGACTCTCTCTCTCTCTCTCTCTCTCTCTCTCACACACTCTCTTTCATCGAAGGGGACAGTAACGGAATAGAGGCGCAACAAATACTTAAAGAAAAAGGACACACTTTATGATACGTTGTGCTTTACGTTTTTGTTTTGTTTTTATCCTTTGGTGTGTTTTTTTTGTTTGTTTACTGAAGAACACCTTTCGGCGATGGGACTCCAAAAAGGCAAACTCAAAACTTGGCCGTTCCAATAACACTGCACTACCGTAACACAAGACTAAGACTACTTAACCAGACTAAAATGAGCTCACACGTTTGCATACCCTACATCTGGCAACAAAGTTACTGATGGCAAATCGCTCTATAATATCTATTACATGTATCTAGACCTAGATCTACAATCATGTAGTCATTGAACTGTTGTTATTACATGGAAGTCATCAGTTAGAACCTGACAGATGGCAGTTATTGGTGCGCCCAGCGTTGTACACGTGCGGAAGCGTTTTCAGGGAAAGCTTTGTGCTCTCCAAATAAACCAAGTAGCGGTTTGTGATCGGTGTAAAGCTCAATTTGATGACCAATGATGTATTTTCTGAATTTTGTTACCCCGAAGATAAGCGACAGGGCTTCTCGGTCAATTTGAGCGTAATTTTGCTCAGCAGCGTTGAGTGACCGTGATGCATAAGCGATAGGACGCTCACCTTGTTGATCTCGATGTGAGAGAATCGCTCCCACACCCCGCGGAGACGCATCGCATGTAAGAATAAGCTGTTTGTTAGGATCGAAATGAACTAAGAGCTTATCGGACGAGAGCGATGTTTTAGATGTGTCAAACGCTCGTTGTTGTTCTCTGCCCCAGTGCCATTTAACACCTTTGTGAAGCAGGTCGTATAGTGGAGCTAGTAACGATGAAGCGTTGTGAATGAACTTGCAGTAGTAGTTTACCAAACCCAGATAAGCGCGGAGCTCGTTTACGTTAGTTGGTCTTGGTGCATCTCTAATAGCCCGTAGCTTCTCAGGTTGTGGTTGAAGTCCATCTCGGTTGAGACGGTAACCAAGGAAGTTAACTTCGTCTTGAAGGAATTCACATTTTTCACGCCGAATGCGTAAACCCCTGTCTTTACACAACTCAAGCACAGTGTTTAATGTCTGGAGATGAGTTCTGTCATCACACCCAGTGATATACAAGTCGTCAAAGTAGATAACGCAGTTAGGAATTTGTAGAAATATGCCCTCCATGACACGCTGAAAAATGCTTGGACAAGACGAAAATCCAAAACAAAGGCGTTTGTACCTGAACAACCCTTTGTGGGTATTGATTGTTGTCAATTTGCGCGATTCGGCGTTCAAATTAAGCTGTGTGTACGCATTGCTGAAGTCTAACTTTGAAAACTTTACGCCGCCGGCCAGCTTGTGTGCAAGCTCATCAATCAGTGGTATAGGATGCTGATCTTGGTGGATGACTCTATTAACCGTAGTTTTGTAATCTCCACAGATGCGGACGGATTTGTCTTTTTTTAGGACTGGCACAATTGGTGTCGCCCAATCTGAAAATTCGACTTTCTCGATGATATCGGCGTTTTTAAGTCGTTCTAATTCATCCTCTATTGCTGATCTAAGCGCATATGGCGGGTGGCTGGCTTTACAAAATTTCGGTATAGCGTCTTTTTGAATATGTAAAGTAACTTCACAGTCCTTTAACAGACCAGGGTCTGTCCCGAATACTTCCTCGTGGTTCTTCAATATATTCCTTAAGGAAGTAGAACTATCCGTTAATGAAAATACTCTATTCCAATCTAACTTAAATCTTTTTAGCCAGTCTCTTCCAATAAGAGGCGGACCCTCTCCTTCAATCACAAGAATTGGTAGCAACAGATTCTGATCTTTATGTTTAACGTTTACTGTCGCTTCACCAGCGATGTTTACCCTCTCTCCTGTGTAGGTAGATAGTGTCTTAGTAGTTGGCTTTAACGGAGTGTTTATGTCCTTTTTAAAATCGGCCGAACTAATTACAGACAACGACGCACCCGTGTCAATTTGGAAAGTCATATGCGTGTTGTTAATCATTAGATCTACGTTGAAAGCGTCATTTGATGGCTTGAGAGCAAACAGCGACAGTTTTGTTTCTTCGTTTTCTTGTACAAAGTGATTCTTTGTGGTTGTTTTCGAAGCTGATCGGCAAACTTTGGCAATATGACCGGTTTTCCTACACTTGTAACATTGTGCCTTAGCAAACTTACACGCAGTAGACGAATGAGGTCCACCACAACGATCACATCGACGATTCGCTTGACCGCGAAATTGATTTGAGGTATGTTGATCAGGTTGTGAACCCTTGCTTAATTCTTTACGTTCGCGTTGATAGCGACTGTTGTTTTTGAAACTACCGCTTGACCCCTGCGTATACATTACAGCACCGCCAGATTGTAGCGATCTAGCTGCATCGGCTGTCGTCATCGTTGAAACAGCTATGTTAACTGCTTCATGAAGAGTAAGATCGGTCTTGCACAGAAGTTTACGTTGAATTTGTTCATCGTTTATTCCCCGGGCGAACCGCTCACATAATCTTTCCTCAAGTTGTGCACCGAACTGACAATATTCTGCTAACTTACGAAGTTCAGCTATATATTGTTGGCATGTCTCACCAGAATGACGATTTCGGGCCTCAAACGCAGCCCGTTGAAGAAATTTAGGAGGCGCTGGTTCATGATGAGCACTTAAAACTCCACATAGTTCTGAATACGATTTATCTGTTAGTTTAGAAGGTGAAACTAAGTCCTTAAGTAATCTAAACTGACAAGGACCTATAACAGTTAAAAACACAGATCTCTTCTTCGTATCATCAGTTACACTATTTGCATCTAAATAAAATTCTAGCCTTTCAACATAGTCTGTGAATTTCTCCGACGTCGGAATAAACTCATTTATTTTGCCAAATAAAGACATCTTGTTAAATATTTAATTTACACACTTGATAAGGCTCTAAAAAACATACTAGCTCTTAAATAGGCTCACAAAAAATCTAGCCTGCAACTAAGCTCTATATTTTAATCCTCGTCGCCAAATGTAATAACTAGATCTATGACCAACTCAAGACACAAGTTCATAATTAAATCATAGGTTTTATTTCACGATGTTGACAGCATGACTCTCTTAGAATAGAATGCCTTTCTTACAAGGTTATTAAAACAATGCGGACCGGAAAACAATAAAGAATTACGTCACATAAAATAAAGAACAGTTACAATGAAATTTACATATATTAATCATACAAGATTATTTCCCATTTATTACAGTTATTGTATTTATTACAAGGCGGTACTCGGGAATGAATCTAGACCTAGATCTACAACCATGTAGTTATTGGACGTGTTGTTATTACATCGAAGGCATTAGTTAGGAGCTGACAGCTGGCAGTTATTGGAAGTACATGTACAATCATGTTTTTACAAGCCTGTGTTGTAATGTTGAGAGAGGCTGCATATTTTTAGTGTAAACGATGCCTCCTAAGCGCTTGTTGTTGGGTTGGTTTAACGTCCAACAGCAGCACTATATAGGCTATATTGTGGACGGGCCCCAAGATGGACGTCTGACAATTTTATGTGCTGCCACACACGAGACAGGGTGGGGATACCATGACTCCTGTGTCAGGCGGTCACATTATACTGACACTGACCCAACCAGTAGCCATCTGTTCGGCCTTATATGGAATGTCAAAAGCTACCACATGACGCAATAATGATTATTAATTATGGATTACTTGTACCTATATGGCGTGTGTTTGTATTTGGTTCACCGAGCGTGGAATGGGGGTGATGTAAGGAGTGAGTCAAGTGTAGTGATAGCATCTACACTAAGGGTAGTAAGAACTCAGAGAAAGTAGAATTAGTCGCCCGAGTATGGCAATAAAATTCATGGTTAGTTGGTGGTCCAAATCTACATACTCGTTGTACTTAAAAAGCGATCCTGGGTGTTGTGACGGGTCGCTGACAGAATGTACTAGTACTGTTGTTTCAGATCATTCTGTTGATGTTTTGGGTGTAGTTCATTTCTACATATTAGACTGCTAAAGATCTAGATCTACGTGTTTTACGAGCGGTGGAATATTTCGTGACTGATTGCTTTTCTCCGTTTCAGTGCGTGTGTATATTAAATGTGTATTTATGTTCAAAATAACTACGAGTTTGTGGATTTGGAATGCTGACACAAGGTTATCGCACTAGAAGCTTAGGACAAACGTTATAATAATTGTATGCTTCATGCTTACAAATCAGCTACAGGGATATGTTTAAGTATCATTTTCTTCTAGATCAACATTCTGAAATTGTCACTATCTTATAAAACATTGTTTTAAACTTGTTGAACTGTACGTTTGTACATTAATTTAGAAAACTCTTTACCCAGAAGGTATTGAGTTTCCTTACATCTTACGTGTGTTTTGCTTACAACATTGTGTCTTTGTTAAAACTGTAACACTTATTTGTAATTTGGGGCAATGACTTTAAGTACTGAATAGAGGATGTTCATTTCAATGTCTAGATCTACAATACAAAGCACAATCCAATCTAGACCTAGATCTACATAGTAGTAAGTTATTGGATGACGTGTTGTTATCAGCCTATACCGTGGACATCAGTTATGATCTGACAGACTCACGGCTGTTGGAGCCAATTACAAGATGTGGTGTAGATCTAAGCGTACATATGACCTCTCAGATACACAGTCATTTATTATGTAGTGAGTGTCTCATTATTTTCGGAATAAATGATGTCTCATAAGCGCATCTTCTCCGCGTTACATGAGGCAGCGTATATTTAATTGATATAGCCGACATAATAATAACAATATTAATAATAATAATAATAATAATAATAATGATGATGATGATAATAATAATAATAATAATAATTAGCACATCTTCTCAGCGTTATATGAAACAGTGTATGTATAATTAATATGATCGACATCACTTAATACTATTATATAGTAGAAAGCGTGTTTTGTTGTAGGTCCACCGGCCGTGGAATGGCAGTTTAGGGTGGAATGGGATCAATTCATCCATTCTGAATGTTGTGACGGATGGCTGAAGGAATTCAGTGACCTGCTGTTTCAGAGTTTGGGGATGACCTCTTTCTCTCAAAAAACGTAAACAAAATCACGTGATAGTTGTATTTTGTGTGTGAACAATCTGCTGATTGGGCTAAAGCATAGGCCTATTTTAATATATCGTTTTGCACTAGCTGACTTACAAGCATCATGTGACTTTTGTGAGAAAGAGCTGCTAAGTATAACGTTCCTGTCATTATTTTGTTGCTTTAAGAGTGAAATAATTCTGCTATAGATCTGCGCGTGTCGGAATAATCACTTACTGGATGCCTTCTTGTGTGTAGTTATGTGTAAAAATGGTGTTCAAAATTACCTGTTTGTGGATGTGGAACGCTCACAAGGGTATTATTATGTTACATGATTACATGCTGCTATTAGTGCACACCACTTGATAATGATATTTTTATGTACTTTAAAGCTTGTTTTTTTTTCCACCGATCGTTCAACGGAAAATAGGGGTGGAACGGTGCCAATTCAGCCGTACGGAAAGTTGTGGAGGATGATTGAAGGAATAAAGTAACCTGTTGATTTAAAATATTATTGTGTTGATCATTTTAGTGGGGGTATCCCTGCTGCATTATTGGGGCGCGGTAGCCCATGGGGTAAAACACCAGCTTCCGACGCAGGAGGTCTGTGATTCGAGCCCTGGCGATTTCGCCTCTACTGGTTGGGTCGGTGTCAGTTTAATGTGACCGGCTGAGACAAGGAGTCATGGTATCCCCGCCCTGTCTCGTGTGTGGCAGCACATAAAATTGTCAGACATCAGTCTTGGGACCCTTCCACAATATAGCCTATAAAGTGCTGACGTCGGGTGTTAAACCAACTCTACTTAACTCCACTTGATGCATGTGTTTTTCAGTTAAGCACGGTGGAACTAGATTATAATTATACTTGACTGGTTGCTTTTCTTCGTTTTCCGTTTTCCGTTTTCCATTTTCCGTGTGTTCAAAATTACCCTGCGTCTGTGGATATATAAACGCTGACAAGGTTATCGTTCCAGTAGTTTTTAATTTTATTTGCGCCTTTCTTACTTTGTTTTCCTTTTCCCATGACTGTGTTTACAATAACTCTGGCTTCGCGGATATTGAACGCTGAAATGGTATCGCGCTAGACGCTTAAGACCAAGGTTATTTTTCTCCATGCTTACAAAGTGAACCAACTGCGGGTAACTGTTTCGTGCGCAACGTAGCTCTAATTTATTGTAAGCTTAATATTCATTTACTTCACAGGATAGAACAATGTTTACTCGATGATATCAGAACATTCCACATATTATTTTAGTGTTAAATTTGAATCTTAGATATTCAAAACTAAAATTACTATCCGGGCTTTCATTTGTGTATGCGATTCCCGAAGATGGAGACAGTAATCTTGGGGTCGAACCTTAGACCGCTTACATATTAAGTACTAAACAAAAACTGCTGAGCTATATGATGCTCCCGATTTGTATAATTATCTTATACAGATCTATAATGTTTTTACTCAATGCACTCGTTTCCCCTCTTATTAATCATTATTCCTTCCATCTCGCCAGATACGCATTTTATATCTTCACAACATCAAAAGTTCATACGGTTCTTCCGCCAATCTTCGGAAAAGAGAGTAAAGCCATTTATAGTATTATTACCTATTAACGAAAAAACCAACAACCTCCAACAGCAATAACAGGAGTAGAAATAACAACAACAGCAACAACAGCAACAGCAGAAGCAGTAACAACAACAAACCGCAACAAAGAGCAAAACCACCATCTAAAACCAAAAATGAGTTTTTTAAAAAGATGGATCAAGAAGGACACCGGACCTAAAATTAGCAACGAAGCAAAACGGATCTACTACACCTCAGGTAAGTTGAATAAAGGTGAAGGTCGTAGAACAAGTCAATGATGAGTTCACTCAAATGACTCATCCATTTAGGCCTACTCTCGTGTTAATGAATTTCTGACCTGCATATTTAATACGTCTAACTTCAAAAGTAGAAGGGCTAACGCTGACTGTGAGAATTAACATTGAATGATATTATAGTAACATTTAATATTGTTGAATAATTTAAACGTGTCCGACTGGAAGATTAATCACATATCCATATTGCTAGTGCTGTGGTTATCTGTCATTCTATGATAGTGAAATCAATATAGCTACCTATCCGTTATCTAAATTTTAAATATCTTTATATCTGTAAAAACATACACCTACCCATGTTTAGCTTTTTGAATACCAAGTATCTATTATCTGCCTCTAAATCTATGTGTTTAAATATTATTATCTCTTCAATTTGCTCATATTATATTTGTCTCTAAATGCCTATCCACCTATCCAAATTATTCATCTGTCTATTTATCTTTCTATCTATCTCTCTAACTGGGTTCTGGAATACCCCGGTAGAACATCGGCTTCCGACACAAAAGGGTCAGATTCGAGCCCTGGTGGTTGCGCTCCATAATGGTTGGGTCAGTGTCAGTTTAATGTGACCGGCTGAAACAGGAGTAATGATATCACCGCCCTGTCTCGTGTGTGGCAGCACATAAAATTGTCAGACGTCAGTCTTAGGGCTCGTCCGCAATATAGCCTACAATATAGTGCTGATGTTGGACGTTAACCTAACTCAATTCAACTCAACTCAACTCAACTCTCTATCTATCTTGAGGCTGCCAACTATCTCTATGTTTCCCCACCTGTAACTATCTATCTATCCATCTATATTAAATACATCTATTGATAATTCTATCACTGTATCTAAATATAAAGGTATATACATATCGGCCGTTTTATATGTCAATCAATCTAGGTAGATATCCATTTGGCATATAGTCTACCCACTTCTGTATTCGTCCATCTCTTGTTATTATATATCATTTCATCGCTATATCTATCTTTTTCAATCGAATAATGAACCAACCAACCAACCAACGTATCTATCTATCTATCTATCTATCTATCTATCTATCTATCTATCTATCTATCTATCTATCTATCTATCTATCTATCTATCTATCTATCTATCTATCTATCTATCTATCCATCCATCCATCCATCTATCTATGTAACATAATAATGCATCTATCTATCTACCTACACTCATCCATTCACCTATATCTGTTGCTATTCTATCCATCTATCTACCCATGTATATCTTATAGTTCGATGCACCCATAGACTTTATGTTTGTATTCTTTCTATCCATCTATCTACCCATCTATATGCTACAGAGTTCGATGCACTGGGCGACATGACCAAGGACGGACTGGTCAACTACGATGAGTTCATGAACCTTCTCATGCTCTTGGGTTTCACTGGTGACAGGGATGGATGTAAGGTGAGACGCCTCCTTTAGGATGAGGCAAGCTAACTGGCGCATGTGGTAGAGCGTTGGTCTCCCAATCGGGAGGTCCCGAGTTCGAAACCTCAACCATTGAAAAAAAATTTTAGCCCATTTCGTCCAATACTATTTAGGTTTGTTTCAGTAAAATGTGACTGGTTGAGACTAGAGTCATGGTATCCCCGCAACGTCTCTGTATGGCAGCTCGTAAAATTCTCAGACTATCAGACTGAAGTCTTTTAGGCATAGTATTTTCTGATCGCGTCCCCGTATTCTTAGGAGACATTATACTAGACGATAGATGCTCTTTGATCCTACAAAGACAATTCAACCAAGCGTAACACTCATCAAGTCATCGCATGGTTTGAGTTCAATACCCTGAAAGATATCTACACTCCGTCACCTCAGTTTCATGCTGTCCCATTTTAAATATAAAGCCCTTATGATTAAGACTATTTTACACATAAGATGGGACATTTTACAATTATGTGACGCTAAGCTGACATAAACCAACTTAAACCTGAGCTTTGTCGTAAAAATTATGATCATGGTTTTTTTTCTAGTGCACAGGTGTGGAGATTCGATTTTATCCTCGATATATAGGCCGTCTAGTTACCATCTATCAGTGAACCATGATTATTAATTTTAAAACGCTGCCCTTCAAACATCAAATAAGTAGGGCCTAATGAAAGATGACACACAAGTCATGCCCTCTAACATTAAACCCGTATTGAGATGTGCGGGAGTGGTTTTTTTTTCACACGTTACCTAAACCATAAACACACTATGAAAGGTTTATATTTATTATTGTATAAATGTATGCGCTGTTCTTTAAAACTCCACCAGTAGTACTAGCCAGCCAACCTAATGAACACACATCTCAGATGAAATGAACGTAATATAATGCTAACAACTACGGACTTCAGGGGTATTAGTGACATCGAAATGTATAAGATGAGATAAAATATTTCTTTATTAGTCTACGTTGAAAAATTATTTTTTGACTACGGTATAAGACTGACATGAGAATTCACAAAATACACATTTTCACATAAACACACAAACAATAGCTTTAGCGTCCGTGTAGTGTTAATAAAAATCGTAATGAAAATAATAACAATGATAATAATAATAATAATAATAATAATAATAATAATAATAATAATAATAATAATAATAATAATA
>RQTK01000685.1:132487-158076 GCA_003991915.1 Elysia chlorotica | reverse complement strand
AATTGTTATTATTATTATTATTATTATTATTATTATTATTATTATTATTATTATTATTATTATTATTATTATTATTATCGTTATCATTATTATCATTATTACTATTGATATTGTTGATAATATGAACAAACTCATAAAAATAGTTTATAATTTAAAGTGTAAATACTTTACTTGCTATCTTGACCACTTTTGATACTTTATTATTTTTTTTCTTATGACTAGAGTCTATAAAAACTCTGTATACATAAATAACTCCACAGGTATATGCAATGACGCTAATACTAACTGCATTTTCCCCTGACTTAGCCAAGATCTAGTTCTTGTATGTTGCTCTATACACTAACATTGTATCAGCGCATACAAATAATAATAAAACCTATTGTTATGTATTCGCTTACCTGTTATCATTTCACTCATAAAGTGTTTTTTTTTTTTCAATCATATGATTTCAGATCTCCATATTTTTATTTGTAATTATTCCATTCCACTTTGTTATCAACGCAATAATTTGTGATATTGCCTAATGGTTATGAAATATCTTATATTAGCCAGTTGCTTGGTTGTTGTTTTTTATCTGTCAATAACTTTGTCTTATCTGCCTTCTGTTGATCTCCTCTCTGTCTCTCTGTAAAACAATTACTTCCATCTCTTTTTATCTCTCGCTCCATTTTTCTTTCTTTCCTCGCACCTTGTAGTTCTTCTCTGTGTATGATCCTCTCTCTCTCTCTCTCTCTCTCTCTCTCTCTCTCTCTCTCTCTCTCTCTCTCTCTCTCTCTCTCTCTCTGTAACTCTCTCTTCGAGGTGCAAGTCAATACATATACAGTGTATTATGTTTATAATTAAGTTCCATCAATCCCATTCAATTATCGCATATTTATTTAACTCATAATGTAATTTTTTATACTTTTTGGTGCAGAGGAAATAAAACAACACATAATCAATCAAAAATATTAGTGTTGTTATTGTTCATGCTCTTGTTGCTACTATTACTGCTGCTATACATTCTTCTTCTTCTTCTTCTTCTTCTTCTTCTTCTTCTTCTTCTTCTTCTTCTTCTTCTTCTTCTTCTTCTTCTTCTTCTTCTTCTTCTTCTTCTTCTTCTTCTTCTTCTTCTTCATCTTCTTCTTGCGTTTTTTTTTTTTCGGGTCTTCTCTGGAAATTTACGATTGCTTTTTTGGAATTTTCGGGTCTTTTCGTGTCTTCTCGCTAAAAATGGTTGTACCAATAGCTTACTATATTAACAGCCTCCTCATCGTGCATACCATTTAAAATGTGGAGGCGGTGATTACTTTTCTCTGTTGAAGCCAGCTAAAGTCCAAGCCAAAAGCCAAAATTATTTTTTTCTAAAGACCAAACGTCTTTTACCACTTTCAAGTCCCTTTAAATGTTTTTTTTTTAAATATTTTTAAAAGTTAATCGTATTAATTCAACATTTTGAAAAAGAAACTAAAATATGTTTCAGTAAGAATACACGAATCAAGTTTACTTAGAAAAGTTCTAAAAATATTTTGGAATTTAACTTGGGATTGTGTAAACAAGGCAAAGTTAAATATTTCCAAGATGGAAGCCTCCTTAGCTTTCGATTAGGATCAATAATATTGTTTGAGGATTTATCTCTTTTATTGACTGCAATGTTGTTTTTTGCTGAACCTAAAAGGTGAGAATATCTTATTTAGAATACTTTCTCCACTTAGATCAAGTGACTGCAATGTATGATACACACTCGTAAAAATTACTAGTTCTAGATCTAAAATCTAGATTCTAGATTAGATCTAAAATTCAGTCTCGATCTAAATCTAGATCTAGTCTAGACCCTGGTACTGGGAGTTATTAAGTACTCCATGAGCCCAATGCAAATCACACCAAGATTTTACGTGCCATTTTTTCAACTGTACTAAAAATATAGTGAACGCGTCTAAATTCTTCCTTGTAAATGAATAGGGTGTCTTTGCCTTGTGTTGACCTCTTGCACTCGGGGTTAATGTTTACTGCTTTACAGATGTATACAAGAGGATTCTCATGGCAAAATAAACAGAATGTATAGATCTTAACCCCCACCACCCCCCACTCCAAAAGAAAAAAAACAAACAAACAAAAAACATCTCATTGAGCAAATAGCCTCTGCGCTTCCTCGTACATGTACCGTATAATGTGACCGGCTGAGACAGCGGTCATGGTATCCCAGCCCTGTCTTGTATGTGGCAGCACATAAAATTGTCAGAACTCCATCTTGGGGCCCGTCCACAATATAGCCTATATAGTGCTGCTGTTGGACGTTAAACTAACCCAACAACAACAAATCCTCGTACCGTTCTTCCCCCAGACTCGTTACTCCCCCCGTATCTCGTACTCCCCTGTATCGTACTCCCCCCGTATCGTACTCCCCTGTATCTTACTCCCCCCGTATCTCGTTACTCCCCCGTATCGTACTCCCCCCAAATCGTACTCCCCCCGTATCGTTACTTCCCCCAGCTCGAAACTCCCCCGTATCTCGTTACTGACTGGTTAATCTTGTTCTAGTAATTTTGCGTGAAATACTGTTGTTGTTGTTGTTGTTGTTGTTGTTGTTGTTGTTGTTGTTGTTGTTGTTGTTGTATACAGCGATGTTAGACAGTCCATCTGGAGGGAGAGTTTAGACATGCACACGAAGCTATACGGGCCCCTTCCTGAGCTAGAGAAAACGGTAGCCTTCATTGCCCAGGCTGGGATCAGCATTTGAAGAGAGTGTTGGAGAACGAGAAGAAGAAGAAGATTGTGTTTATTACTGTTTGTGCTGTTTTATGTTTTCGTTTGTGTGATATAACCATTTCGCATCTATTTAGTAGAACAATTGCATTCACACCCTTGTTCTTAAACATATGTTTTAACTTCTCTTGTGACCAAGAATGGAGGAGTGCATGTTTGAATGCGTTTTTTTTTTTACTTATAACATTATTTAAAAAAAAAATTCCCCGTGGGAGTTATGAGGTTCTCTCGGGTTTGCGCTGGATAAAACAGGCTCTTTTTGCTCTATTAATTATTAACGGATATCTCCTTATCTCTTCCTAGGATGTGATTAAACAGGATCCAATGAGCCTTGATAGATGTTATACACAACGCTAAGAAATCGGTAAAGATCTAAAACTTAAGAATAATCGTTAGGCGTTTAGGGTGGGCGGTCGAGACATGTGAAGCAGAGAGATAAACAGTACAAGAATGACACGAGATGATAATTAATAATGCTGGGCTTGATGTTATTCTACATGCGCCTATCAAGATTAAGTTACCAAAAAAAAAAAAACAGACAATAGTATTAATTATTTTCAAATGACTAAGGGTACCACTTCTTTTAAACGAGATCGTGAAGAGAAAAAAAACTTTGATTTGTTCGTGGTTTGTTTGTTTTATTCCGTTTTTGTTGTTTTTGTTGCTTAGCGTCCAACGTCAACACTATATAGGCTCTATTGTGGATGGGCCCCAAGACTTATGTCTGTCAATTTTACGCGCTGCCACACATTATACAGTTCGGGGATACCATGACTCTGTATTAGCCGGTGGCATTATACTGAAACCGATTCAACCAGTAGGGGACGAAATCACTAGAGCGGGGCTCGAACGGGCCCCAAGACTAACGTCTGACAATTTTACGTGTTGCCACACATTATACAGTGCGGGGATATTACGACTCTGCCTCAGCAGGTGACATTATACTGACACCGACTCAACCAGTAGGGGACGAAATCACTAGAGCAATGGTTCGAAATCCACGAATGGCTAAAAATGTATTTGACCGGTAGCTTCTCCTTCTGGTTTGGGGACCGCCTAAGACTGCGTGCATAAGGAAAGGGGTTGGGGGGGGGGGTCGTACCAACACTTCTTTTAAACGAGATTGTGAAGAGAAAAAAACTTTGATTTGTTCGTGGTTTGTTTGTTTTATTGCATTTTTGTTGTTTTTGTTGCTTACCGTCCGACGTCAACATTATATAGGCTCTATTGTGGATGGGCCCCAAGACTAATGTCTGGCAATTTTACGCGCTGCCACACATTATACAGTGCGGGGATATTACGACTCTGCCTCAGCCGGTGACATTATACTGACACCGACTCAACCAGTAGGGGACGAAATCACTAATGCAATGGTTCGAAATCCACGAATGGCAAAAAATTTATTGGACCGGTTGCTTCTCCTTCTGGTTTGGGGACCGCCTAAGACTGCGTGCATAAGGAAAAAGGGGGGGGGGGGGGGGGGGCGGGGGGGGCCTGGTGTAGAACATCAGCTTCCAACAAAAAAGGTCCGCGTTCGAGCCCTGGCGATTTCGCTCTCTATTATTGATTGGGTCAGTGTCAGTATAATGTGACAGACTGAGACAGGAGTCATGGCATCCCAGCCGTCCACAATATAGCCTATATAGTATTGATGTTGGGCATTAAAACCAACTCAACTCAACTGCGTGCATAGAGGCGACAGATTTAATTCACCGACAATCTAGGCACCGTAACTTATAGCGATGTTTCATGACATAATAATTCTACGTCATCAAGTGCCGGTGTAGCACGCCACACGGACTCATCGACTAACGATACTCAGAGTCCACCTGGCGGCCGCCAGACAGACTCAGAGAGTATCTGTGGCGGCCGCCAGAAACACTCTATTCACGCGAAAAAGACTCTTATTTTTCTGTAGATCTAGCGGGGGCGTGGGTGACTGAATGCTAGATCTAAGTTAAAAAATTTTTGGCGGAGTTGAGCTTTTCACGCATTCTGGATCGTCTAAATTGAGTTTCTTTTAGTTGCGATGCATAATTATGGCCGTGAAAGCTTAAGACGTATGCAAAACTTTAAAAAAAGATTCTGTTATACATTTTCATTTCTCTGGCTCAACAAAAAAGTCAGAGTCGGTTTCGCGTAGATAGAGTGTTCCCGGCGGCCGCCACAGATACCCGAGAGTGCATTTGGCGGCCGCCAGACAGACTCCTGAGTTTGGCTGGCGCCGCCAGGTGAACTCTGAGTAGCCCTGGCGGGCTGGTCAGGGTGGCGTGCTACACCGGGTTCAATTGTCTCTCAGACAAGTGTCTGATAATATCAGACAAAGGTGCACGTGTGACGTTATGGGGGCGAAACATAGATATTTTTTAAAAATATCGAATTAGTTCTTTATAATACAACTAAGTGACTTTTTAAGTTACCGTACATAATTATATACAAGTGGACTCTCTAATCTGGAAGTAAAATTAGGGCTATTTTAACCTGACCAAATTATACTTTAATTAAAAATAATAAAGATTTTAGGTCATGAAGAAACATATTCTACCCTGATCTGAACTTTGTAAGACCAGATCTAGATTTAGACTTAGAGTTTACATTCGACAGAGACTGACCTTCTCCGCCTAACTTAACTTTGAGGCTGCGGCCTCATCATTGCTTTGACTGGGAATTTGGTCTGACATAAAAAAGTATAACGAAAATGAAGTCTCACGTAGCCTTTTCTGTTCAAAAGCTGAATGTAGATCTGTATGTAATCTTGAGGCTCCTGGTTTAGTTAAATAACTATGTGGGTTCAAATCCATTTTACATTTCTAAATTTAACAATTTACAGATATCTAGATTTAATAAATATATTAAACGGGTTGGGAAGCGTAAGGCTTAAATACGTTTCTTCACATTTAGTTACTAAGTTAGGTTCATTTATAACTACTTTTGTTCTAAGTTGTGCAGATGCAAGCAAAGTGACATTAATAATAGAAAATATGTCTGTGTCATTATTATATCCCTTTAGGTTGCTTTACATTTTCACCAAACAAAAAAAAAAATAAAGAAAAAATTAAAATGCAGCATAAATGGAGAACAAACAGAACATACTATTTCTCAGTATCAGACTATGCATTTTAAATACCTGGCAGTTGATAAAACTGTAAGGCTCAGTTAAAAGTTTATGTTCCCCAATTGGTTTGTAGTACTGCTAGCAAATTTTAAAATGAACTACCAAAAAAGGGGCCTAAGCCATTCACTTAATGAGGTTTTGCAGGCATTTAAGTTTTTACACTAATACATATTTATTGAAATTTGCTGCGCACACTATGAATCACTTTGTTTTTGTTATTTTTTTTTAATTGTACATATAGTCTGGATGTACAAATCAATATCTAAGCCTGCGATATCAGTTTAGGTTAAAATTTTCATCAAGCTCTCAACCGGTCCAAAGATCCTAATCCAGGTTTAAGATCTTGAAGTAGTGACTCTCCTCTTTGTATTTTTATTTTCTTTAAAAAAAAATTGTATGTTAGCACTCATAATTTTTCTGTTTCAAATTGAATTGAAACCTGCTATTACCCAAGCAGTTTTTCTTTTTGGTGGGTAATTTCAAAATCACAAAAAAGTAAAGTGTAGGCCTATATTATGTAGAACTAGGCATGTTTTTTTTAAACAAAAATCTAAAAAAAAAACCTGCTATTTTAAACTGAAAAATTCAAGTCCTGTTAAAACTCAAAACTTATATTTTGGTGATAGTATCCTAGATTTAGCAAGAATGTTTTAAAATAATGTCTCGCATAGCATTTTCCTTAACCTTGATGTAGATCTGTATTCAATAGCCTCCTACTCCTAGTCTAGTCAAATAACAGTGTGGAATCAACTGTGGAGGGTTTAAACTATGTACTTCTATAATTTGCATCGATCTAGATTAAGTACATATAGAATCTCTGTTTTCAGTTAAGCTAAAGCTGTAGAAAGCTTTCTTTGCAGGTAGTTAGGCTCCAATTAGTAGAGCTAATTTTATTCGTTTTGTTGGTGTAGAGAAAAAGAGATAATTGGAAAAATGAATTTGGTGTGTCACCAACACCTGAAAAGAAAAAATCGTATACAGATTACATTAGGAATTTATATAGGTATAGAGTAAATTGATTCATTTGGAGTTTTTTTTAGAACTTGCTGTTTTTTTTATTATTCTACATTACGCAGCCTGTTAATGTATCAGTGTCTCAAGACATAGATGACTAGGTATAAACTAGACGTACTGTCCTTAAGATCAAGAATCTACATCACGCAGCCTGTTAATGTATCAGTGTCTCCATATCGTTTGAATACATTTATGAAACGGTTTCTACACATGCATTTGTTTTTAGTCATTTTTATTTACATTCTTCTTTGTTAAAATCACGATGCTGTGGTAAATCATGATTATTTAACTTTTATATCATTCTGAGTGCATTGCTTAAATAAGTAGGCCTATTTCTGGGGGAGGGGGTTCAAATACATGAATTGTTTAGTTTGATGCATGGCGATCATGCTTAGGCTATCTATAAAGTTGAAACTGAAAGGGACAACCTTTTCCAAATTATACAAAGCATGATACAAATGTGCATGTACAAGTTGAAAATTGATGAAATAAGCCAAGTTTGTGATAAATTTTAAAAAAAGGTATATTCATGTACATTAAAGTTTAAATTAAAGCATTACCATATTTTAAAAATTGATTAGGTGTAGAAAATGATAATTATGCATTTTTCAATTAGTAATCAAAAGGACAACAAAATAAACGTTTCAGTTCTAGTTAAAAATTAAAGGTGTCATTGCTAGTTGACTTGAAATTTAACTGACACCGCACATTTAACTTTTCACAGGACTGCATTGTAATCTGTAAAATTGTTTAATTAATTACACATACAGCATTGTTTACAATAAGTTTTTAACTTTGATTGCAAGGCATAAGTAGGAAGTAGTCACCCAAAGCATCAAATGTAGACCTAGAGATGAGATCATGGAAAAAAAAAACACAAAAAAATATTTCAATTTATACTGTACTGTTTGAAATTTGTTTACCAATAGTGATTAATTCAAATTACTATGCAGATACTAAAATAAAAATATAAAGGCAATATAGATCTTGTTTAAAGTGTGCATAGATCAGATTTTCTTTTTTTTTTTTAATTCACTAAGCACATAATTAATAAAATAATTATAAGCAAAGCATTAAGCTTCACAACATTACAAAAAAAATCACACAGCTACTGAACTAGATGAAGCAACCTTAGTTATTTATGGTTTTATTCTTGTACCCCAGATGCATACATAATTTTACTTAGGTAATATTGTTTTGTTTGTTTGTTGTTGGTTTTTATTTTTTTTTGTTATTCGATTTTTGAAACATGGAAGATAGACTAGACTTTACCCTACTCTAGAAATTTGCAAGGCATAGACTTTTACTTTCAGCAGTTTTGTTCAAAAATTTAAGTTAAAGGTTAGGATAGTGCCTGTTTGAATGTGAGCTCTTGCAGACAGAGCATCTGTCACACTTTATTATCAAAACTAAGAAATTTGCCCAAGAAACATAATAAGATGCATACATAGACATTACCAAATTTAAATCTTCACATTAAAGGGTATCTCCATTTCAAAAAGGATTATGCTGAAACTTATTTAATAAATAGTAAATTTAATGGCATAGGGGCAAAATCTAGATATAGTAAAACTTAACCTAGCAAATGAAGCTAGTCATACCTGGATCTTGCCTGAACTGCTTGGCATGTTATTGTTTTGTTTTTGTTGTTGTCATTGCCTATGGCAGGTTAATTCTAAATGAGGAGTCTAGATAGATATCTGACTATGGTGCTTTTCCCAAAATTTCACTGAGCAAAAAAGGGACGAAAATGATGTACAACTAGATCCCTGTTTTCAAAAGTTCTAAAAGAGGAAAATGTTAACTTTAAGTTTAACTGTAGTACATGTATTAAGCTACATAACAGAAAATTAACACTGACAAAAATTCCACAGCTAGCTAATCCATTAATGTTGGGTGTCGCTTCTTTTTTCTTCTTTTTTTTTTCTTTTTTTTTGTAAGTGTTTTTTTCACAAGGGGGAAAAATATGCCACTTTCCACTTGCATGTACGTATCTAAGTTTGCTTTAAAAAATCTGGGCTTTTGTTGTTTCAATTTTAAAAACATAAAATAGATGAAAGTTAACACTACCCTAGAAATGTTCCAAGGCGGAGACTTACAACTGTATAAAATGCATACAATTTTGCCTAGACTGTTAGATTGTCTCAGTATAGTCTACTCAGAGCTCCTGCAAACACAAAGTCTAGCATTACATTTTATTTCTAAAATCAAAAAGTTTGTCATAGAAACACATATACATTATTTTACAAACATCTTTGAAGGATAATTCCATCTCAGAGAGGATTTTGCTGTAATTAATTAGTGTTGGGCAAATAAGTACTCTAGGCGACAGAAAATTTTATATGTTTTAATTAAATGTTTATTTCTCAGCTTCGTCATTGAGTGAGTGAACTCGTGATGTCTGGACTGTTCAAAATTTCACTAACAATATTCTCATCGAGGAAGCATCGCAGAAAAAATATGATTTTTTGAATCAGCAATAACAAATCTAGGGGTCCATCGGGCAGAATTTTATTTTGTGAAGAATTTAAAAAAATGCTTTTTCTTCTTTTCTCAGTGGCTCTGTGTAGAATTGAGGAGTGTCCTGTCTCCTTGCCAGTGTGTTTGAATGTGTGCATGTGTTTGCGCATAATCAGTGGGGTTTTTATTTTCGTTTTTGACGATCCAACACCAGATAATTTGCAGCTCTGTGTACAGCCATCGGTGTGTTTGGCGGAAAGAGAATTATGTCCCCTAATCGCCAGAATAATAATTATGTTTGGTTGCTCTCTGTAGAGGACCCAAGACAGCCGTCCAGGTATCTCCGCAGCACGTAAAACCGTCAGTGTCAGTTTTGGGGCCCTTCCACAATGAAGTCTATATATATATAGTGCTGACGCTGAACGCTGAACGCCGAACAGCTTAAAACACACCGAAATTAACTACTACTCCGCGTCCGCAGCACGTAAAACCGTCAGTGTCAGTTTTGAGGCCCTTCCACAATGAAGTCTATATATATAGTGCTGTCGCTGAACGCTGAACGCCGAACAGCTTAAAACACACCGAAATTAACTACTACTTCTGTTACTATTTTTTCTAGCCGTAGAATAATTATGGTTTTACTGCACACACGTCATATGGTTGTAGCATGAAAGTTTAAATTTATTGTAGGCCTATGTCATGGTTATCTGGGTCAACACAAGCTGTGCACACGACGAGGAAGGAATGACTATTATTTGCCAAACATTCTATCCCGAATATCATTCAATGTCGTCTAGCTGACCAGGATGGTCGAGGCAAAAATGATTTTAGCATTGTTTCTACTGCCAATCTTTCTAACCCATTGCACAGGTAAGCTTTAATTTGTTCGCCATCGGCATCAAAGTATTCTGAATTGGACCTTTTGTCCTCACTGGTTGCTCCGGTCTCTAAACATTTTTTTCCAAATATAAAATGTTCAGAGATTACATCTAGATACTGGAATGAATTTGTATCCCTGATGTAGAAATAGAGAAAGAATTAGTTTCAGAATTGCCAAGAACCTGTAAAAGATAGTGCATAATGGGGAAAAATCAGCGATTTAAAAAATAATTTTTTGTGGGATAAGAAAAAAGCTGGGTTGTTGTTGTTTTTATTTCCTATAGTAACAAATTGAAATATTTATTTAAAATCAACAAACTGATCTGAAGTTTTATTTCCGATTTTTAACACAGGTCTGATGCGTGAAAAACGTCAGGATGAACTGGCCGAGTCGCTCCACAAACTAATAGAGGCCCATGCTCCAAACATGACGGCGTACTATGCCAATCATATAGTAACATTGCAACAAAGAATAACGAAAGAATTAGAAGAAACCTTTGTTCAATTGAGAACGATGGTACTGTTCGCACTAAAAGAGTCTATGTTCCCACAGAGGTGTGCAAAGGATATGACGACGCTTGATAGCGTCTTTTTCCCTTCTTTGTATGCTACGATATATCCCAACGGACTGTTGCCTATTACATTCCCGCACTATTGTTATGTTGTTCCTGACAGCGGCGGTTGGGTTGTTATTCAGCGTCGAGTAACAGGTAGCGTTAGTTTTAACAGAACATGGACTGAGTACAAACATGGTTTTGGCTCGTTTGACGGCGATTTTTGGTTGGGCAACGAAAAGATTCACGAAATTGCAAGTTCTGGATGGTATGAGATGAGAGTAGAGATGACTTTTGACGGTATTGGATTCTACGCCTACTTCAAACGGTTTATAATGATGGATGAATCAATGTCCTTCAAACTGATTGTTGGGAAATACTCTGGCACGGCGGGCAACTCTCTCAAATTACAAAGCAGGCAATCATTCTCAACTCCCGACAAGGATAACGACAAAAACTACTTTCAAAACTGCGCCAAAGAGAATACTGGTGGTTGGTGGTTTGCTTCTTGCCTTGGAACGAACCTGAATGGACAGTGGGGAGTAACCGATGGCACGGCAATGAAGTGGGACCACTTAACCCGGAATGGGCGTTTGACGTTCACAGAAATGAAAATCCGATATGTGAAGCCCTTATAGGAAAATAGGTCGAACATCGGATAGGAGTTCCACATAAAGATTCGCGGTCATATTAGTTTTGCCACGAGTTGGAAGATTCATATCTGAAATATAAATTTAAAAAACTTGCAAAACAATTTTAACATTTCAATTCTAGTTTGACTTATTTAGTTTAGATGAACTTCATCCAATTTTACTCATATGTGAATACATCTAATATATTGTAAAATTATTCAATATTTACTGCACAAAAACATTACTTTTTATGTGAATTTCCGAATTGAATAAAGTTTCTTTACCTAACATATGATTGATATAAGTTAGGATTTGGGAGTAGAGTGACATCATAACAAAAAGTATTTTTAAGATGTAGTTCCTGCATAAAGTCGCTATATTAATATTGATGCAATAGAACCAACCGATATCATATATGCTGAAAAAAACAACTTTAAAACACTTTAAAATCCCTAACACAAAATAATGTCCTATTACATTAAGCACTTTTCGGTTTTGTAAAGGAATTTAATCTTAGTCGTGCAAATTAGTCGAAAAACCAAAAGCGACGAAGTATTAAAACAAGCAATTCCTAGCTGCTAAGGAGCAGTAAAAGGGTTTTTGAAAAAAAAGGAACAATTTAAGATAGGTCTTGAAAAGAAGATAAAAAACTAAACAAAAAAGAAAAATACGTGGATAAATCTTTTACAATATGTTATGCACTGATAGTAAAACGCTATGTATTCCACACAAATAAAGGAAAAATTCATCACGATCACAAATACAATTGCAGTCAAAATAAGTTGCATCTGCATTCCATATTCCAATCAGGCAATGAAATACTGGTAGTCGCAACAAAAGACAATTGCATGCCAAATTTTGATCAGGCAATAAGAAAAACCTCAACAAACAGTACATGCATTCCAAATTTTAAATATGCAATCTTATATAAAAAATAACCCAAAAAGTGTAGCCGCATGCCAAGTTTTAGTAATGCAAAAAGAAATAACAAAATATAGCAGCATGCCAAATGTCAAAAATGCAATTTTAAGCAACAAAATGTAGCTACATGATAAACGTTCATAATACAATAAGAAACAACAAAATATAACTACAGGCCAAATTCAAATAAAGCAGCAATAAACAACAAAATGTAGCTGCATGCCAAATTCAAATGATGCCACAATAAGCAAAAAAGGCAGTTGATATCCAAATTTTAATAATGCAATAAAATACATTGTACTTCGAAAGGGAGTTGGATTTCAAATTATAATTATGCAATAATAAACACCAAATAATAGTGTGTTGATGCTAAGCGTCCAACGCCAGCACTATACAGGCTTTACTATGGTCTGGGCCGAGCCGGCGCCTCAAGACTAAAGTCTGACAAGTTAACGTGCTGCCACACATAGACAGTGCGGGGATACATTGTCTCAGCCGATCATTGGCCTAACCAGTAAGCTACGAAATCGCCAGAGGAGGCTCGTACACCGCACCTCCTGCGTCGAAAGCTGATGTTCTAAAACTCTTGTGTTTGCGCAGATTAAGTGGGATTTTATCTATTATTTTCGTTTTTTAACGATCCAACACCAGATAATTTGCAGCTCTGTGTACAGCCATCGGTGTACGAGCGTATTTGGCGGAAGGAGAATTATGTCCCCTAATCGCCAGAATAATAATTATGTTTGGTTGCTCTCTGTAGAGGACCCAAGACAGCCGCCCGGGTCTCTCCGTGTGGCAGCACGTGAAACCGTCAGTGTCAGTTTTGGGGCCCTTCCACAATGAAGTCTATATATAGTGCTGACGCTGGCCGCTAGACAATTTAAAACACACGGAAACGGACTACTGGTACTATTTTTTTTCTAACAGTAGAATGTGGCTTTATTGCACACACGCCATATAGTTGTAGCATTAAAGTTTAAATTGATTGTAGGCCTATGTAATGGTTATCTGAGTCAACATAAGCTGTGCACATGACAAGGAAAGAATGACTACTGTTTGCCAAACATATTATCCCGAATATCATTCAATGAAAAATCTCAATCGACTTAAGAACAACATAGCTCCAGGAGAAGACCAAATATACCCAGAACTACTAAAATATTCAACACCTCTTCTAGACCAGACTATCGCAAACATATTGAACAGCACTTTCACGAACCATGAGGAGCTTGACATTAACTCCGGTGTCCTAATCGCCATCCCAAAACCAGGCAAACCCAAAGGACCACCACATAATTTAAGACCAATAACACCTTCTGCAAATTCTAAAAGACATCGTTGAAGAAGACGAACTCAGACTCATACAGTTTTTATTAAGTAACACACACATCAACACCAGAATAAACAACGCCGATATAAACGCACCTTTCACCAGCAATGTTGGTACACCCCAGGGCGACGGACTTAGCCCCGTGCTCTTTATCATATATCTTGAACATGCTCTGAAAGAAGTACGCAAAGTGATAGGTGAACCCAAGTCCCCATTAGAAGAGAAAATACCAAGAGAAATCGCATACGCCGACGACGTGGATTTTGTAGGCCTAGAATACATCGACATAGACGCAGTGCAGAGAACACTTCACAAATATAACCTTAAAGTCAATGTTGCCAAAACGGAAAAAACGTTATTAAGCAAAAACGAGGATGCCTGGAGATCAACGAAGAAGGTTGGCCCGCTGATGGGTGATAAAGAAGACGTAGAGAGAAGAAAACAGCTATCAAACGTTGCCTTATATAAATTGAAAAACATCTGGATAGGACAGGACGAAATAAACAGCAACATCAAAATAAAACTATATAAAGCACTCGTCGAAAACAACTACGGTAAGTTCTCAACATCTACTACCCCACAAAAATTTCAAACAAAACGCTCTACACAAAATGCAATGAAAAACCACTATCCATTCACATAGTAGAAAGTCGTTGGCGCCTTTTCGAACATATCTTGCGTAGAAATGAGGAGATACCTGCCAACAAAGCCATGCAACTATATTTCCACCGCACCGAAAAAAGATTCAGGGGAAGACCAACTACAACCCTGCCAGTGACCATCAACAAAGACCTGTCACAAATCCAAGACAACCTATCACTGAAATCAACCGACGATTTGGAATACCTTCGATCACTGGCACAGGACCGTAACCAATGTAAGTCACTAACCAAGCAAATTGTGGAGATTGCTGAGGCGTCCCGATCTGACGACCAGGACGCGAAAAGCGAATAAGTCAAGTAAGTCATCATTCAATGGCGACTAGCTAGCCAAGATGGTCGAGGCAAAAAGGATTTTAGCGTTGTTTCTACTGCCAATCTTTCTAACCCACTGCACAGGTAAGCTTTAATTTGTTCGTCATCGGCATCCAAGTTTTCTGAATTGGACCTTTTGTCCTCACTGGTTGCTCCGGTCTCTAAACATTTTTTCCAAATATAAAATGTTCAGAGATTACATCTAGATACTGGAATGAATTTAGATCACTGATGTAGAAATAGAGAAAGAATTAGTTTCAGAATTGCCAAGAACCTGTAATGGGGAAAAATCCACTATTTAAAAAAAAAGTTTTTGTGGGACAAAAAACAAGTTTAGTAATCTTACGGATGCAGACATTTTACGTTAAGATTGACTTAATAAAAGACAGGAAATAATTCGTATGTTAGCTGGGTTTTTTAATTTATTGTAGGCCTATGTAATGGTTATCTGAATCAACACAAGCTGTGCACATGACGAGGAAGGAATGACTACTGTTTGCCAAACATATTATCCCGAATATCATTCAATTGCGACTAGCTAACCAAGATGGTCGAGGCAAAAATGATTTTAGCGTTGTTTCTACTGCCAATCTTTCTAACCAACTGCACAGGTAAGCTTTAATTTGTTCGTCATCGGCTTCAAAGTATTCTGAATTGGACCTTTTGTCCTCATTGGTTGCTCCGGTCCCTAAACATTTTTTCCAAATATAAAATGTTCTTATTTAAGAGATTAAATCTAGATACTGGAATGAATTTTTATCCCTGATGTAGATATAGAGAAAGAATTAGTTGCAGAATTGTCAAGAACCTGTAAAAGATTTAATAATCTGACAGATACAGACATTAAACGTTAAAATTAATTTAATAAAAGACAGAGGAAATAATTCGAATGTTAGGTGGGTTTTTTTTTATCTTCTATAGTAACACATTGTAATAATTATTTAAAATCCACAAACTGATCTGAAGTTCTATTTCCGATTTTTAACACAGGTCTGATGCGTGAAAAACGTCAGGATGAACTGGCCGAGTCGTTTCTATGATACAGCTCACCGAATACAATTTTTTCCTTCTTTTTTTACATCCCAGGATACAAAGAGGCGTCAGACAAGGCTGCGTAATGTCTCCTAGCTTATTCAATCTATACACAGAAATCATCTTTCGAAACATCAATGAACTACCAGGTATGAACATCTCTGGGCAAAACATAAACAACATCAGATACGCAGACGATACAGCCCTAGTTGCAGAAACACCAGAACAACTACAGGCACTCTTGGACAAAGTGAACGAAGAGAGTGAGAATTGTGGACTCGCGATGAACGCTAAGAAGACAAAAGTAATGGTTATCAGTCGCAAAGACATAACACCAAAGATCAATATCAACATTGGTAACACTGTGCTGGAACAGGTCAGCACATTCATTTACTTGGGTCAACTGATCAGTGATGACAATAGAGCAGACCAAGACATTAAACGCAGAATCGGAATTGCAAAAACCAGTTTCAACAGCCTACTGAATACTTTTACATCAAATTCCATCAGCATGAAGACAAAGCTTCAACTACTCAAAACGTTTGTCTGGTCCAACCTGTTATACGGGTCAGAGACATGGTCGATTAGTAAAGCACAAATGAACAAAATAGAAGCTTTCGAAATGTATGCATTTAGGAAAATAAGGAAGATATCATGGCGACAAAAATTGACCAACTACGAAGTGTTACAAAAATTGAACATAAGAAGAGAAATAGGGCAGTGTATTAGAGATAGGAAGCTGCAATATTATGGACACATCATGCGTCATGAAAGTGTGATAAGAGATCTCTATAACGGCGAAGTGGAGGGCAGCAGAGGCCGGGGACGCCCCAGAACGAAATGGAATGACAACATCGCAGAATGGACGTGCTACTCGCTGGTGCAGTGCCAACGACTTGCGCAGGACAGATGTCAATGGAGGGCCATTGCAGCCAACCTTCGCAAGGAGACGGCACCCGGATGATGATGAAAGA
Organism: Elysia chlorotica; assembly: GCA_003991915.1. Taxonomy (NCBI): domain Eukaryota; kingdom Metazoa; phylum Mollusca; class Gastropoda; family Plakobranchidae; genus Elysia; species Elysia chlorotica. The sequence continues at coordinate 141,446 of RQTK01000685.1, read as the reverse complement.
ACTGAAAATGTATAACAAAACATCTTTTTTTTTAAATTGTGCATAAATAGAGAAAGAATTAGTTTCAGAATTGCCAAGAACCTGTAATGGGGAAAAATCCACTATTTAAAAAAAAAGTTTTTGTGGGACAAAAAACAAGTTTAGTAATCTTACGGATGCAGACATTTTACGTTAAGATTGACTTAATAAAAGACAGGAAATAATTCGTATGTTAGCTGGGTTTTTTAATTTATTGTAGGCCTATGTAATGGTTATCTGAATCAACACAAGCTGTGCACATGACGAGGAAGGAATGACTACTGTTTGCCAAACATATTATCCCGAATATCATTCAATAACGACTAGCTAACCAAGATGGTCGAGGCAAAAATGATTTTAGCATTGTTTCTACTGCCAATCTTTCTAACCAACTGCACAGGTAAGCTTTAATTTGTTCGTCATCGGCATCCAAGTATTCTGAATTGGACCTTTTGTTCTCACTGGTTGCTCCGGTCTCTAAACATTTTTTCCAAATATAAAATGTTCAAAAAAAAGAGATTAAATCTAGATACTGGAATGAATTTTTATCCCTGATGTAGATATAGAGAAAGAATTAGTTGCAGAATTGTCAAGAACCTGTAAAAGATTTAATAATCTGACAGATACAGACATTAAACGTTAAAATTAATTTAATAAAAGACAGAGGAAATAATTCGAATGTTAGGTGGGTTTTTTTTTATCTTCTATAGTAACACATTGTAATAATTATTTAAAATCCACAAACTGATCTGAAGTTCTATTTCCGATTTTTAACACAGGTCTGATGCGTGAAAAACGTCAGGATGAACTGGCCGAGTCGCTCCACAAACTAATAGAGGCCCATGCTCCAAACATGACGGCGTACTATGCCAATCATATAGTAACATTGCAACAAAGGATAACGAAAGAATTAGAAGAAACCTTTGTTCAATTGAGAACGATGGTACTGTTCGCACTAAAAGAGTCTATGTTCCCACAGAGGTGTGCAAATGATATGACAACGCTTGATAGCCTTTTTTTCCCTTCTTCGTATGCTACGGTATATCCCAACGGACTGTTGCCAATTACATTCCCGCACTATTGTCATGCTCTTCATGACAGCGGCGGTTGGGTTGTTATTCAGCGTCGAGTAACAGGTAGCGTTAGTTTTAACAGAACATGGACTGAGTACAAACATGGTTTTGGCTCGTTTGACAGCGATTTTTGGTTGGGCAACGAAAAGATTCACGAAATTGCAAGTTCTGGATGGTATGAGATGAGAGTAGAGATGACATTTGACGGTATTGGATTCTACGCCTACTACAAACGGTTTATAATGATGGATGAATCAATGTCCTTCAAAATGATTGTTGGGAAATACCGCGGCACCGCCGGCAACTCTCTCAGATTACAGAGAAGGCAAGCATTCTCAACTCCCGACAAGGATAACGACAAAAACTACTTTCAAAACTGCGCGCAAGAGAATACTGGTGGTTGGTGGTTTGCTTCTTGCCTTGGAACGAACCTGAATGGACAGTGGGGAGTAACCGATGGCACGGCAATGAAGTGGGACCACTTAACCCGGAATGGGGGGTTGACGTTCACAGAAATGAAAATCCGATATGTGAAGCCCTTATAGGAAAATAAGTCGAACATCGGATAGGAGTTTCCTTTTGACGGATGCATATCAAGATTGGCGGCCATATTAGTTTTGGCCATATACGAGTTTGAAGTTTCATATCTGAAATATAAATAATAAAAACTTGTAAAACAATATTATTTCTAAATTTCAATTCTAGTTGACTTATTTAGTTTAGATGAACTTCATCCGATTTTTCTCATGTGTGAATACATCTAATACATTTTAAATGATTCAATATTGACTTCACAAAACATTACTTTTTATGTGACTTTCCGAAAAGAATAAAGTTTCTTTACCTTATATAAAACGCTGTGTATTCCTGACAGAAAAAGGAAAAATTTATCACGATCATTAATAAAAATACAGTTATAATAAGTTACATCTGAATTCCAAATTCCAATCAGGCAATGAAACAATCGCAAAAAAGACAATTGCATGCCAAATTTTGATCGGAAAATAAAAAACCACAACAAACGGTACATGCATTCCAAATTTAAATATGCAATAAAGGAAAACAAAATGTAGCTACATGCTAAACTTATGAAAAAATAACCCAAAATGCCATGTTTTAATAAAGCAAAAAGAACCAACAAAATATAGCTGCATGCCAAATGTTAAAAATGCAATTTTAAACAACAAAATGTAGCTACATGATAAACGTTCATAATGCAAGAAGAAACAACAAAATGTAGCTACATGCCAAATCATTATTAATGCAACAATAAACAACAAAAGGTAGTTGGTATCCAAATTTAATAATGCAATAATATACTTCAAAGGGGAGCTGGATTTCAAATTATAATTATGAAACAATAAACAACAAAATGTAGTTGCATGGGAAATTAAAATAATGCAACAATAAACAACAAAATGCAGCTGCATGTTAGATTCAAATAATGCAACAATAAACAACAGAATGAAGCTGCATGTTAAATTCAAATAATGCAACAATAAACAACAAAATGTAGCTGCATGTTAAATTCAAATAATGCAACAATAAACAACAGAATGTAGCTGCATGTTAAATTCAAATAATGCAACAATAAACAACAGAATGTAGCTGCATGTTAAATTCAAATAATGCAACAATAAACAAAAGAATGTAGCTGCATGTTAAATTCAAATAATGCAACAATAAACAACAAAATGTAGCTTCATGTTAAATTCAAATAATGCAACAATAAAACAACAGAAGGCAGTTGGTATCCAAATTTTAATAATGCAATAATATTCTTCAAAAGGGAGTTGTATTTCAATTTATAATTATGCAATAATAAACACCAAAATATAGTGTGTGTTGTTGCTAAGCGTCCAACGTCAGCACTATAAAGGCTTTACTATGGTCTGGGCCGGTGCCTCAAGACTAAAGTCTGACAAGTTTACGTGCTGCCACACATAGACAGTGTGGGGATATCATGTCTCAGTCGATCACTGACCTAACCAGTAGGGTACGAATTCTCCAGAGGTGGCTCGAACCATGGACCTCCTGCGTCGAAAGCTGATTATCTACCTCGTGGTAAACGCCTCCCCTCCTGTTCCACAATAAAAGTTCGCTGAATTCCTACTTTTACTTATGCAATAAATAAAAAAAATTTATCCGACTACTTTCTTTCACTCTAGCTCTAGACACATGTCCGGCTATTTTAACATTTTTTTTCGCCTTGAAATTTACAAAACTGCACTACACCTACCATTTAATAGACCTTAAGACAGTCATCTTATAATGGGATTTTAAAAATGATTTTTTTTACCAAAGAATCGGAAATGTGTTGTTGTTTTTTTTTCTGTTCTTAATTATTTATATATCAATCGTCGTAGTTTGAAGCCTCATTATATAATTATCCTATTTGCAATTTTTTGCTTGAGATTTGCACTAACGAGTATTTTGACGTGACATTATACTGTATAGTCTGCAAACAAACTACATTTAAATACAGATAAAACAACCTATTTACCTAGGTGTGTTAAAATTTAGACGTTTCGGTAGTATGCATGGAGTACTTATAACAGGCCTATTCAACGTGCGTCATTAGAAATAATGTGGCGACGGTTACAATTTTTCTAACAAATTCAGGTTTTGTGTTAGCAAAATGCTTGAAAGGCATAAAAGAATAATTTAGGAGTAAAAAAGAAGAATAAAGAAATAAATTGAGGGATTGCACATATATAAAAAGACACAGTAGGCTTTTTATCCTTAAAGCACTATTGTTTCATATATTGTCTATAAGTGTTCCGGTCCCATGAAAAGAGCTTTGCAGGGCATATGATAAAATTGCCAGCCTATGAAGCACTGTAAATAATAAATTACATTTATTTAGCGCTTTCCATTTTCAGAATATTTTAAAAAATCTCAAAGCGCTTTACAGTGGATACACTAAATACGCATACATCATATCAATCAGCATGCAATTAAAAATTAAATATTAAAAGTTAAATCTTAGCCAAAACAATATACATAAGAAGAAATGTAGACGTAAATAGTATGCAGCATATACTCATTATCAGAAAGAATATAACAAAAATGATATAAAATGCAACACTGTAAAGCTGCGCAACAGTATGCAACCATAAGTGAACAAAAATCAATGAATCAAAACTGAAACCCTATCTCTGTCACAAGAATCACAGGTAAACAAAAAGCGCTATCATTTAAAACCGATACTAATTATGCACAGACAGATGCAAGATTTAATAACTAGTGTAAATGGAATTGAATTATACAATCTACGTAAAAGACCGACAGGTAAAAACAAGTAAAATAGGAACTTAAGAACTGAAAACACGTTTGAAAAGATGACTCTTCAGATCTTTTTTAAAGGTCTCGAGGCTTGCACTCTCCCTAATCTCTCGTGGAAGAGAATTCCAAACATGTGGTCCCTGAAACTGAAATGACCGGTCGCCAAATGATTTTAAATTAGTTTTAGGCGTAAAGAGTAAAGTTTTGTCATTTGTAGATCTTAGAGAGCGAGATGCCTTGCTCAGATTAAGGTGCAAAAGTTCTTGTAAATATTGTGGGGCCAAATTGTTTAAGCATTTAAAAACGGTTATAGCGATCTTGTATTCAATTCTTTCTTTCACGGGCAACCAATGTAATGATTTTAATAGGGGCTTTACATGCTCATTTTTCTTTTTCTTGTAAATTACCTTGGCCGCGTGATTTTGAACTTTTTGAAGTTTATTTAGTTGGTCCGCCGATAGACCAGAGAGTAGTGCATTGCCATAATCCAGTTTGGATAGAACCAGAGACACCATTAATTTTACAGTGACATCAAAGGTCAGGTATCTTCTTATAAGACTGATACGACTTATCTCAAAATATAAAGTTTTACACAATGAACTGACTTGATCACTCATAGTTAGACTTTGATCAAAAATAATGCCTAGATTCTTTGCCTTTTGAGATGGTACAACAAAACTTGAATTTATTTCCAAAACCTTTTTGTCAGTCTTCTTAAGGTCAGATGGCTTTCCAAACAAAACAACTTCAGTCTTTGACTCATTGAGTTGGAGCTTATTTTGTGTCATCCATGCTTTAAGGTCAGAGGGGTTTATTGTGTCGAAGACAGGTGGTCAATAATTAAAATAACATTAGTGGGATCAAATGGTTAAATTGTGAAAAGACTATAAAATTGAAATTTAATTAAGACAAAAATAGCTCTAACCTAGGATAGCTTCCATATCTTTTGTTTTGGCTCCTTCTCAGATGGCAGGTTTCTTATCTTACAAAAATTGTTGGAAAATATATTGCTCAATGTGAAGCAATGGTCATGCTTTATTTTAAAGTCAAAGATATTGAGCAGTGTATCACTTAGAGAATTTCTGCACACATGATTGACAATGGAGGAAAAGACTATGTAGGAAAAAATTGTCCACTGACAGGTTGAATCATTACCTTTCTTCAAACCACCTCTGTCTAAACCTGAATTAAACTTTTCAAAATAACTATTATGTGTCTCGCGTTCTTCACAAACATCATCTTTCCGTGTCACATAACCAGCAATATAAACTAAACTGTGCTTTATCTCATCTTTCAATGGATATTCCAAATCTGGCAACTTTTCTTCCAACCCACAAACATTCTCTGCCCATTCAAATTGACATTAATGACAAGTATGACCAAAGTCTATAGAAAACTGATCAATATCAACAAGTAATCGCAGCAATACTTTTGTTTGAAATATATTAGAATCTAACCTTTTCTGGTATTTATTGGACATTAATAAAGTATTTTCCACCACTGTTCTGTCTTAATTTGCTAAAGGCTTTTTCAATGGGATCTGTAGTGAACTTTCCAAATAAAGCATAGTCGGAAGATTCCAACAAAAATTTAACAAGATCATTGATGCCATTGCATGGATGCGGGATTGCTAAAGAGGTATCACTCTTTATCTTGTTCTCTTTGTAAACCTAATGCAAAGTCAGAAAACTCCTTTATCTTGTTTAATCGAGCATAATCTTAAGAATAAATAGCTTAACGTAGAGGGTCTCAAAGACGTTTGGCTTCAAAAATAGATTTTACATTCGTAATCTTCCTTTAGATCTAGACTGAATTTTAGATCTAGATCTAGATTAGATCTAGATCTATATCTAGTAATTTTTTTTTTATGATTGTGTATTATACATTGCAGTCACTAGATCTAAGTGGAGGAAGTTTTCTAAATAAGATATTCTCACCTTTAAGGTTCAGCAAAAAATTTTCTGTCAATTAAAAGAGATAAATCTTCAAAAATTTGATCCTAATCGAAAGATAAGGAGGCTTCCATCTTGGAAATATTTAACGTTGCCTTGTTTGCACTATCCCAAGTTAAATTCCCAAATAAATTATTTGTAGAACTTTTCTAAGTAAACTAGATTCATGTAATCTTATTGAAAAATGTATTTTAGTATTTTTTTTTCAAAATATTAAATTAATAATTATGATTAACTTTTAAAAATATAAAAAAAAAACATTTCATGGGACTTGAAAGTGGTAAAAGACGTTTGGTCTTTAGAAAAAAATGATTTTGGCTTCTAGTCTGGACTTTAGCCGGCTTCAACAGAGAAAAGTAATCACCGCCTCCACATTTTAAATGGTCTGCACGATGAGGAGGCTGTTAATATAGTAAGCTGTGGTAGTATGACATTTCTGACATGGAATGCTAACTGGCGTATCTTATTCTAAAGAAGGCATCATCCTCACCATGGTGGCTAGACTTCCGTAAAATCTGCCTAAAAAGACCTCTCTCTCTCTCTCTCTCTCTCTCTCTCTCTCTCTCTCTCTCTCTTTCTCTCTCTCTCTCTCTCTCTCTCTCTCTCTCTCTCTCTCTCTCTCTCTCTCTCTCTCTCTCTCTGTCATAACGATCCTTCCTGCCTTGCTGGGCCTTCTTTGTAGCCAATCATTGATGTCATAACACCCACCTTCTTCTAGGTCTGCCCTGTCTTCGCGTTGTCCCCAGCTTTGCTCCTAGGATAAACTTGAGTCTATCCAAGCTGTCATGTCTTTTGAGGTGCCCAAAGTAGTTCAGTTTCTTTCTTTGATGGTTTGTAAAAGCTAATTTGGTTTAATCTCAAGCTCTTCTAGTATGTAGTCATTTCGTCTGTGTGCTGTCCATGGAGCTCTATGCATTTTTATTTTGCATTGTATTTCAAAAGAACACAGAAGATGTCCCTGCGCATAAGGGGCTGTAAGATAAGATAAGACAAGATAAGATAAGATAAGATATTCCATTATGAATCCCTCCTGGAAAAATTCCAAAATGAAATACCCAAAAAACACGTGTACAGTTTACACATAAAAATATGAATGAAAAAACAAAAATTTGTACGTGTATGAATATTACAAAAAGGCATAATTATTAAGAAAATTTGATATTGTATAAAATTATCACGAGTCGCGATATAGACAAGTAATCTAAATTTATGATATGAATCCAAATCAATATTAAACTACCTATAAGCATGGTTCTAATGAGTACATACAAAGGGTACTTAGCTGTTACGTAAATAGGTGTATTTTGTAAATATCGCAGAAATTGACTAAAAATTAACTGGACTACATCATGTAACAAATTAATAGAAATTTAGATAATCGACAACACACCAATATTCAAAAAATACGTATGAGGGTATTTTAATGTGTTGTAGAAAATAGTATTTACAGCGTAAAATCCGATAGCGAACTATTCTTATTGTTAATTATAATAAATTTATGAAAAAAATAAATCAATAAAAAAAAAGGACCAGGCAAACCTAGTATTTAGTAAGATGTAGCTTCTGTGACAATTTCATAAACATAGGTTGAGCCGTCTTCGAGCCTTTTACGAAGAATCCATAGATTTTATTAAAATATATACAGATATAGATAGTGTGAAAAAGTGACTGGCATGATGTTGCGAATGTGGGTCGGTATAATTCAGGTGGTAACTTCGTTCTTTAAACCTCAGTAAATTTATCTCTGTTTCAGCCAGTCACATTGAACTGATAACGACCTAAAAAAAAAAATAGGGGACGACGTCGCCAGAAAGTGGGGCTCGAACCATGAACCTCCTGCGTAAAGAGCCGATGTTCTGCCCCAGGGCTACCGCGCAACCCATGAAACATCTCGTTTAATCTATAGTCTCTGGTACAATCTACAAATCCCGTCACACATTGAGTCACACGAAAAAGAAGAAGAAAAGTGTGTATGGAATCCAGATATGTGAAAATCAGAAACTTTTCTGGAAAAAAAAGGATATTAAGCGCAAAGAGGAAGGAGATATAGATACCAAAGTAAATATTTATTGAAAACCCTAGGTGGGCGCCTAAAGCTACTTCTTCATTGCACCTATTACTTGCGATTCTACAAACAATTATCAATACGTACTGTCATATCATATTAACTTTGCCTAGATAAAATCCACCGGTACTACATGGGCCGAATTAAATAGGACCAGCCAGAACCACGTATGGTTGAAGGTATTTTCTGCGGCCCTATGTTCCACAAGGAATCAAGGGGCTTAAACTGTTTGTTTGTTTGTTTGTTTTGTTGTTTTGCCAAACTATATGGTCTATATTGTGGATAGGCCCCAAGAATGATGTCTGACAATTTAACGTCCACACACAAGACAGGGCGGAGAGAACTGTCTCGGCCGATCACATAATACTGGCACCGAATCAACCAAAACAGTGCAAAATCGCCAGAGTGGTGCTCGAACCACGGACCTACTGTGTCGCAAGCCGATGCTCTATCCCATGGCTACCCCGCCCTCTTATGATTTTAGAACGAGGGCTCTTGATGTGTATCTCTCTGTCTGTCTGTCTGTCTCTCTCTCTCTCTCTCTCTCTCTCTCTCTCTCTCTCTCT
>RQTK01000685.1:100187-123168 GCA_003991915.1 Elysia chlorotica | reverse complement strand
TCTGTCTCTCTCTCTCTCTCTCTCTCTCTCTCTCTCTCTCTCTCTCTCTCTCTCTCTCTCTCTTTCTCTCTTAAGGTTGGGCAAAGTTGGCCAATAAGAAAGTCAGGAGGTTTTCATCAAATTTTAAAAGTCAACTGAGACAGTAACTTTATCCGTACTGTTCTAAACCCTTCAACTTCTGGCTTCAGATAAGAAACGCTGTTGGGTTTTGGAACTTGGCTAGCATCCTAGGCCTAACTGATACGTCGGCAGTCGCGAACGATTGTCAAATGAGAGTCACAGAGTCGGCCTTTGAAGTGGACTCGACTTGTCACATTTTTTATCATTAGTTTTAGTGACTTGGCCTTTTCTTGTGGAGGTCTCGACTCTGTCTTGTTTGGGACAATCAATTATATAATTAGAGGCGTTGTGATAACAATTATACAACCAAAGATCTCTCGCCCCTCTCGCGTCCACAAAAATTGTATAGCCTAAATAGTGCTGACGTTGAGTTGAGTTGAGTTGACTTGGTTTTGACGAACATCAGCAACTATATAGACTATATTGTGGACGGGCCCCAAGACGGGCGTCTAACAATTGTATGTGCTGCCACACACGAGACAGGGCGGGGATACCATGACTCCTGTCTCAGCCGGTCACATTATACTGACACCGACTCAACCAGTAGGGAACGCAACCGCCAGGATTCGAACTCGGGACCTTTTGCGTCGTAAGCCGATGTTCTACCCCTGGGCCACCGCGCCCCCCTGCTGACGCTGGAAATGAAGCATCAAACAAACAAGCAAACACCCAAAGAAACCCCAATCCCAAACAGTAGTCTCACAGAAAGCCCTGCACCAGTGATTGCACTACTACATCTACTACTATTACTACCACTACTCAGTAAAGCCCCCCTTGGAGAATATCATACCTATGTCCACGCGAAGACCCTATAGTTTACAGACAATTTCATCACTCCCATACAATCATATTACCACCAACAAAAATGAGAGGACATTTAGTTATAATTATGTGGAAAACAATTATACATTTAAAACGACTCTTTAAAAGGTAGCTAGAATGTTGTCAGACAACATATTCCATAGTCCATAGTCCGCAGAATGACAGCTGCTATTGTTGTTGTTGTTGTTGTTCTTGTTGTTGTTGTTGTTGTTGTTGTTGTTGTTGTTGTTGTTGTTGTTGTTGTTGTTGTTGTTGTTGTTGAATGAAGAAAACACTACGTTTCACAATCATGTACAAAGCCCATATATTGATGCTTTTTTTTGTCTCTTTGGTTTTTTTTTCTGCAGACATCGTAAGGCTCGTTCCAATGGATTATAAAAGTACGAAATTCATGAATTACTTCTATTTGTAAGCCTACGTACCGGTGTGTCAAATAATAATCTGATTTAATTTTAATCACCAACAGTTGGGATCATTATAAGCTGCCTAAGAAAAACCGAAAGGAGAAGACCGGAAGTTTTCTATTTTTTCTAATTTCATTTCAACTCTTTCAGTCTTTCAATACTTTCTTCAGTCTTCACTCATAGTCATACATCTAGATCTAGATCTAGAATTAGATCTAGATTTAGTCTTTACCAGGCAGTAGACATAAATTGTACTTTTAAATCAAGATCTAGCCTATGATCTGAACGAAAAATCAATATTTAGAACAACTAAAGACCTCTTTCCTAGATATAACTCATCTAGATCTAGATCTTTACAATGGTAGCGGATTGCTGCATATTCAATTGCTCTAACAGAAGAAGCGTCATCACAAAAAATCAGAAAGAACTAGTCTATGAAGATGAATCTCAACCCGAAAGCAAAACAAAATATCATAAGTATGTTATAAATGGCACTGTCCCTTTGCACTGTCATAGACGGTGAAAATCATGCCAATACAAATTTAAAAAATCATTCTTTTCTACTTTATATAGGGCACTCCTTGAGTTTTGTGGTCCCTAACCTGTGGGCGATCAAATGGCTTGGTGGGCGGGATTCGAGGGGTGGGTGGGTAGAATTTGATTAAATGGCGGTCAGTCAAACTTTGAAGAGAGAAGAGAGAATGAGGAAGAGATAGACAGACAGAGCAAGCGAGTGTGAGAGACAGAGATAGAGATCTAAAGTTTCAACTGCTTAACAGATCAATGTGGCCTAATTCTTATGTGCTTGTGAATGTTGTCCCCACCCCTTCCCCGCCCTCTTTCTACCAGTGTTCAAATAAACAACTGAATAAAATGAAATCGTGTCCTTTCTTTTTGAATCAAACAAAACATGCTAATACAAATAAAAAATAAAATAACTAAAAGACAAAGAGTACAGCTGGCAGGTATTTAAATCAATTTTAAAGAAAAAAAATTTACAAAATGACAGGGAGTGCAGCTGGCTGGTGTTTTATTCAATTTTAATAATCAAATTCCCGCCGCCCACCCATTTGATCGCCCACAGGCTAGGGACCACAAAACTCAAGGAGTGCCTATGTTATAAATGGCACTTTCCACTTAATCAAATAAATCATGCCAATACAATTTTATAAAAGAAAAATATGGGTAATAGTGAACAGCTTGCAGGTGTTTTATTCAATTTTAATTTTTTTTTCAATGCTAAAAGACATTGAGTAAGTTGGCAGGTATTTTATTCAATTTTAGTAATAAAATCGAATTCTGCCCGCCCACAGGCTAGGGACCACGAAACTCAAAGAGTGCCAAGTACTCGAGTCTAAGCTTACCACCAAAGTGCCATCATGTTTGCTCCTTAAACGGCTAGCTAGATCTAGATTTGGGCTCTAAATCACCATGTGCTGATTCATGAAAAACCTTTCAAATAAGTGAAAGCTTTGACTTTAACCTCTTCCTCTCTCTCCCGCTTAAGGGGGGCATGTTGGAGCTGGGGTAGAACATCGGCTTCCGATGCAAAAGGTCTGTGGTTCTAGCCCGGGTGATTTCGCTCCCTACTGGTAGGGTTGGGAGTAGTTTTAAAATGTGAGCGGCTCAGTATATAGTATCCCCACCTTGTCTCGTGTGTGGCATTACATAAAATTGTCAGACGTCAGTCCTAGGAACTGTCCACAATATAGCCTACATAGTTCTGATGGTTGACGTTTAATCTCCTCTCCTTCTGTCTCTCTCTCTTTCTCCATTCCCAATAACTTTAATAACGCAGCCTACTTTCCCGACTTATCTTTCGTTATGTACAAGATTCTCTCTCTCTCTCTCTCTCTCTCTCTCTCTCTCTCTCTCTCTCTCTTTCTCTCTCTTTCTCCATTCCCAATAACCCACCCTACTTTCCCGACTAGCCTACTTTCCCGACTTATCTTTCGTTATGTACAAGATTCGTGCATAAAATATTATGAATGTAGTCGTGTAGACATAATTTGCAATTTCTTGCTTGGTTCCACATTTGTGGGGCGGGGTGAGTTTTTCTGTATCCCCATTTCCACCAGTCCTTTCAACAAAATTCTAACTGTAGAAAGCTAGATCTATAGACTATAATTTTCTTGAACATAATTGAACAAATCTTTGAACCAAACAACAATAACGTCAAGATAAAATATCAATGTATGTAACGCCTTACATTTATAAACAGTGTGAAGGGACGTACGTGTTCCACCTTTTATGAGCAGTGGAAAAGAACTCATTTTTTTTCCACTGTTGATAAATGGTGAATGTTGTTGAGTTGGTTATTATGGATGGGCCCCAAGAATAACGTCTGATAATTTTATGACTTGTGTGCTGCCACACACGAGACAGTGCGGGGATACCATGACTCCTGTCTCAGCCGATCACGTTAAACTGACACCGACCTGAACCCAGATCATTTGCATCGGAAGCCGATGTTATCACCAAATATCAATATTAGGAAAGACAGAGTGGGAAATAATGTCCTAATTTACCATTATCTTTGGTTTTGTTTTGTTTTCAGGTTTCCTATAAAGAATCTTGAGAGACTGGAGCAGTGGGTGAGAGTGTGCCTACCCTACGTCAGGGATTTCAGGAGTTGGAGAGTCGGCAAGGACACAAAAATCTGCTGGGAGCATTTCGTAGGGAGCAACTACAACCCTGAGACGGGGTGGCTGAGAAAGGATGCAACGCCTTCTGTTTTCTTTGTGGAAAAAGTATCTGACGATCCGGAATGTACCTCCGAGGACTCGAACCTGTGGATGCGCGTTGTGGAGAAATGTTTTTCCTTTCCCGGTGGAACTATTCCTGGGCAGGATTCACCTTCGCCTTCGCCTCGGATAAGAAAGTTCAGGTGGGTTCATCAAAGTGTAAATTTCATCATAGTGGTAACAAATTTAATGCTAGCATCAAGTGGGTTGATTAAAATGTAAATAATTAGAATGTTAGCAGTATCTTATACCCTTAATTTCATAGAAACAAAAAAAATTGCTTGTATGATGTAGATTCACATATATATACATATTATGTCTAATAGAAAATACTATTAAATAGACACAAACCAAATTATGTCATTGATAAGTTCTGGAAGACCCTAGTTCTAGATCATTAATAATAGCACCTAGTTAGACCTAGCTAGCAATCTCCTTTTTTTTTTTTTTCACACTGTATGGATTTCAAGCACAATCTTTCAGTGCTATTTTAAATTTTCATAGAAATTGATCTCAGACACACATGGGAGCAAATAATGGTCGATAAATACGAAACTGGAAAGTTAGAAAAATAAAAGAATTTTTGTGACAATGTTTTATAAGTATCAGTGACACTAAATTTAGCATTCCCTATTTTGGTGTTTTTTTAAAAGAGGTTCAATATTTGGAGGAATATTTGAATATTTAATGCAAACTATGTTTTTCAAAGTGAGGGGGCACATCATTTACATTTATAATAAAGGCATTTAATAAGGTAATGTTTGTGTCATCGATACATCTTAGTCTATAATTCAATAAATTCAATAATATAACTTTCCTTACACAATGAGCCATGAGGTGCTTTTAAAACTACCTTCAAAACTATTTTACTCCATCCTCGGGTTACTGATGCTATAAGAAACACATCTATTATGTATGAAGTGTTTGCCTTTATATTCTAGTTCTTTACAATGGCTCAGATCTGAATATTGTTTTATTTGTATTTCTGCAATTCTACCATTTATTTAATCAAACTTTACTGTGATTATAAGTTTTTAATTATATTTTCTTAATCATTAATTTTTGGCAAAATGTAATTTTATTTCCATTGCTTTAAACAATGTAAAATATTAAGCATTTTGAGCTACATTATGGGAAAGCTGCTATATAAATGCGCTTCATTATTATCATCATTATTATAAAAATTATAAAATTATTCATATTTAGTATTATTATTATTATTATTATTATTATTATTATTAATATTATTGTTATAATCATCATTATTATTATTATTATTATTATTATTATTATTATTATTATTATTATTATTATTATTATTATCATTAATATATTATTATTATGTTAATCTTATCTGTCATCCTCTTCTCTCTTTTCCCGCTGTTAAGACATGCAAGACACCGCTGCAGTGCCCTCGGCTGCACAAGTGCGCCTCCCAGCACCGACGCGTTTGGGAGGCCAATCGACGATTCTGACATCTCGTTCCATAAAATCCCGTACGACCTCCCGACCTTCAAAAAGTGGGTCAAGGCCATTGGACGCACGGACATCGAGCCTAGTCCCAAGTGGAACCTGTGCAGTCGCCATTTCACACCAGACTGCTTCGAACTGTTTGAAAAACGTTTGAAACCTTCGTCCATCCCGACCTTGTTTTGGCCGCCTCCTCCCGAGCTGTTGCACTGTGTGGACCCTAAGGCGCCTTATCTCCAACCCCGCATTGTCCTGCGGAGGGTGGACGAGCCTGAATGTGAGCCCAGATCTGACCCAAGGCTTGTTGATTCGGCTAAGCCTAACGTTGGGCTCGACACCGAAGAAGAGCCTATGGATGTTGCCGATGTTTTGCCGGAAACAGTGACAGTTGACCTTGATATGGACGCCACGAGACACGACCACGGCTACATCAAGCTGGAAACCGTGGACCCCGAGGAGGAGGTGGCTCGGCTGAGGATGCTCCTGGAGCAGCTGAAAGAGAAAGTCATGTCCTCCAGCCAGAGGGTCAAGAGCCTCAAGATTTCCGTGAGCGCCCTCAAGTATCAGTTTGAGTTGGAGAGGGACTCGCTCGGGGACTCCAGTCAGGTCAGCTGATTATCTCACACCTTGTGTAAGACATTAGCCTTGGGACCCGTCCTCTCCAGAAAGTCATTGCGGCAATGCCCTCTGGAACATCGGGCAGTTGAGGTAATTGTCTCACCGGGTATCAGACATTACTCCTGGAACTCGTGCCCTATACAGTTAAGTTGCCCACGAGGACACTGGACAAGGTGATTCTCACTACCGATATGGTAGTAAAATTAAATCGAAACTGGGACTATCATGATCATGGTGATGTTGAGATCATATGGATTCCTGGATTTTTTGGATTACTAGAAACAAAAATTATCAATGAGGAAGGCTGTCTTCAGTGTAATACACTGGGAACTTCACAAAACGAAGCTTGATAGTTCAAATTTCTAATAAACCAATTTTTGCAAGAGAATAGAATATTTTTCCCTCTTTGGCTCTATTAAAATCAGACTCTGAATTCGAAGCTCACACCACCAGCGGGCATTGCAAAGGAACTACCTGTCCAGTAGAATTTTGAAATGCTCATAGCTGCCCAAGACATGCCTTTTATAGAAATGGGGTAGGTAGAAGTTTGCCATAGAAAGAAAACAATAGGAAACTATCATAATTGCAGTTTCTAAAAAATGGTTAAGTTCTGTCTACTAATTTTAACACTTTTGTGGTTCAGTTATGTCCCCTTCTGTAAATCGAAATGGTCAATTCCCAAGGAATTCGAATTATGAAGTTTCAATTGTAAATAATAATAGATATACTGTTTATTTTGTTTTTTTTCTTTTGTCTATGACTTTGTTGATCATCATCATGTTTTTCTTAGTTTTGTTTTTTTAACACAAGTTCTAACGACGATTTCTTTGAGATATTATTTGAGTTTGCTTCGTCAAGAATTGAAAGGTTGGAACATCATTTTACAGTCAATTTAATGCAGGATAATTTTGAAAAAGGTAGAATTGGGTTCAAGCATCTGTAAAATATGTTAAAGCAAAAATAAAAATTGTGTAACATGAAAAAGTTACTATTGCATGTATGTTTTTTTAATGAAGCGGAGTACTTGTATCTGTTGGAACATTTGTTAAACTTTTTTTCAAATTGATTCTTTATTGTTCTATTGTAAAGGTAACTTGAAGAAATTTGTTTACTTTATTTACCTGGTATATATATGCGCCAATCTCATATAGCCATGTTCTATTGATATTTTCCTAAGCACTTAACTTGATAAATCTCATTCATTGAATATAAACTTAAAATTGCAAGACACACAGCATTTTTACCTTTTCTGTGTGCCTTGTACATAAAACTATTGCCACACTAAAGGTAGTACAGTATTGTCAAATTCACATTTATAACATCTTAGGAACTGCCTAAGTTTGTTTTTTTTTTTATGCCAATCAGCAGTTGCTGTAAATGTAAAGAAAGGGAATTGGTGCCCTGGAAACAGTTTGCACATATTTCTTCTTGAATTTATTCCCCTTTAGTTCTTTCTTTCTTGGGATCAGTCTGTAAAATGCATACAAATTATTGCTAGGTTTCTAGTTAACCTTATTCTGGACATATGCATGTTTTTTATTCTCGTCTTAATAATGAGTCACCAGACTAGAATTTATCATGTTAATATTTTATGTTTGTGAAGTTAAAAAAAAAATAAACAAACTGCAATATATTTATGTTTTGTATAAATCTTGCGATTTTGTCTTATTACTCTGTATTTTTCTCCTGATTTTGTTTTGTTTGTTAAAGTCTAAAGTCATGCCTGCCTTTATTATTTTATTTTTCACCAATTGATGAATTGTAATTAATGCTAAAAGTATTCTTTGTGATGTGAGTCAGTAAATAAAATAATGTGCAAGATCTTACAAAACACATATCCCTATTTTCATATATCAAGGGAAGTAATAAAAACTGCTATGACATGAGTTTGGGGATAGAAACCTTCAAACATATCAGGAAAAAAAAAACTGCTCTATAAATTGAGTATTCACCATCACAGCTGTCTCAAGTGTCTGCCTATTTTCAGATATATCAAGGGAAGTAATGAAAACTGCTTCACCATCACCATCATGCCTCCGCTTGTTTAGTTTTTGCCTGGCTTATCCCTCGTCGCCTGTTGGGCTCATTAGCCCTCTGTGAACTTGGGCCTAGTTAACTTGCTGATCCTTAATTTAATCTTTTGATGCTTATTTACTTCAATTAGGTTTAATTAAAAACGGAGTCACTTTTCGATGAATAATAAAAAAATTCAATGATTAAAGCGCTAAGAGGGATATTTTCTCATGCTTTGGAATTTTACAATGTATGTTAAATAAACTTTATGTAATGCTGCAATGTTGTTTTAAAGTAATGGGGTTTATTAGGTCACAGTGACACATTTAAATAGAGGCCATAGAAAATAATCAATAAGCCAACAGTAAGACCCACACATTTTTTCAAATAAAATAAAATACAAAGAAAAATATTTCTTTCTTATAACCTGTTATTATCTTTTGCACCGCCACACGTTTGTTCGTATATCTAGATTGATCTGTCTCAAATGGGTTATTTCAAAGCTTCTATTCAATGCTATCCGAGTATAAGGACCAATATGCACAGGAATGGGCACAATATGTTTGACAGTAACTTTAGAATCGGTTGAAGTAGTTCATCTATTGAAGTTTATTCACCTCATATTTGCAGCTTGAACTATAACTATCATTTTTACCATCACACAATCCTCTCTCTCTCTGTCTATCCATCTATCTGTCCACATGTGTGTCTGTCTATCTTAATTTCAGCTCTCTCTCTCTCTCTCTCTCAAAACTGTCATTTTTTAAATTTTGTTTTGTTTTGAGTGGGATAGTGACTTTAGTTACGACATTTGAAGCGAGACTTCATTTTGCTTTCTAACTGGCATGCTTCATCTTCCATTGCATGTGTTTTTTGTTTTTCGTAATGTAGAGTGTAATTGGTCTCCTTCCTGTTCCTCCAAAAAGCCTAACCCAAATCTATGTGTCTTAATGAAAGAAATGCAATAATGCGCTAAAATGTGATGTTTTGGGAAAATATTGTGTGGACTGTCTACTCTATTTGTGTTGTTGTTGCAAGGGGGACTGGATCACTGAGTGAAGCTACAATCTAAAGTACGGAGGAACAAAATAAAAAAGTACTAAAAAACCTATTTGTGATACAAAATTGCTATTTTTGAATACTTACTATCAAACCTTACGCAAATTAATGGCACAACTTTTGTTAAAATTCTGGGTCATATCTGGAAACTAAATCAATAATTCAGAGATCAATAAAAAATGCACAAAGAAAAAATATCACTGGCACATACCAAAGAAAGAAGCCTGTAAAAGCACAGTATAAGAAGCGCTGAAAACAATGACCTCACCTGTCATATCAAATTACCCGCAAGGCATTAACCTTGCCTGTCTCACCACGCACTCAACATAAATTCCCTCCTAACCAGAAAGGCAGTTTTTGACTGTCACGTTAACTAAATTCCTGCCTGCATTGTTAAAGGAAACAACCTTGCCTTTTTTTTTGCTTTCCATTAAAAACAAATTGTCTGTGTTTCTGCGAATCTCAGAGTTATAATTTTCCCAACCTAACACAGTTGTATCTATAAGTTTTTGGGATTCCCTTATTTTATTTGATATCCCTCATTTTGCAGATGAATGAACTGTTAATGTAAAAGGCCTCTAAGTCTACTGTTAGGGGTCTGATGCTTCTTTGCACATTATAAATAACTCATAACATTCAAATTCCAACTTGTGCCTGATTCATTGTAATGTCTTACATTTCTGGTAATATTTTCTCAGTGTCATTATTGAAAATCATTGTATCATGAACTCCCTAAGCAAGTCTGTACCACTGCTTGAGTCAGTTTACGACAAAGCTACACAAATACATGCAATATCTGTACAAAGCATACTATAGAAAAGGAGTAACAAGATTGAAAGAAAAAAGAAATAAACACAATTTATTCATGAATATAATTTTATTCTTTCTGCTTCAGCATCATTCACCCACGGTTTGTTAGAGATAGAGGATGAATAGAAATCTTCATAACAAGTACGAAAATTCAAAAGCAATGGCAATAACAATGACAATGACACATAAATGTTTCAATTGCATTAAAATCATAGTACATAAAGTAAGAAGGCTTTTCTTAAAAACTCACAACTTTTCTTATTTCTTCTCGCATATTTCATTCTAACTTCACTTGAAAACTAGCCAATACATCTCTAGTACTAATGTCCCCTCTCAATTATTTTATAAATAAACTTCAATATATTGCAAATTCCCAAATGTATACAGTCAAGCATTACCATATACACATGTTACAAATACTCTGAGTTGATTCTGAGAAGGCATATTGTTATTTGTTACCAATGTTAGTTTAGTAATAATTGCAATTTAGTGTGAATTTAACTTTTTTGCTGGAAAAAAAAAAGAGTAATAGTGGTATAAAAAATATACTTTGAATAAAAATGGCCACACATGGTTTTAAAGATAAGAATTGTTGGGATAAAAACAAAATATAATTTACATTGCCAAGACCTTGAATAAATCAGTGATAAGAATAAAGCGTACATATTTTCAGAATATTTGTAATTTTAAAATCCGTGTTCAGTAATGCATATCAACTTACAAGAGAGACAAAGTAAAAAAGCTTGTAGAAAAATCAATTAACAATAAATAATTTCCTTGTTTTGCCCCTTTCATAAAGTCATTGCAGCCACAGATTTCCTCAAAGTGATATAAATAAATGTAATCCAGCTACAAGATAAATAATTGTATTTAAAATCTTAAACATAATTTTATTCTAAAAGTTTTGTTTTATTCCCCTGTTCAATTCTCTTAGGTGGGTATGTGAGTGTGTCTGTCCCTCTGTCTCTCCCTCCCTCCCCCCACTCTCTCTCTCTCTATCTATCTCTCTCTCTCTCTCTCTCTCTCTCTCTCAATCTCTCTCTGATTCTAATTCATTTGCTTTCCTAAACAAAAATTTGTGGCAATCACATTAAATAAATACTGCATTCTATGAGTATAATTATCAAGAAAATACATAGTTTAGGAAATAAAAGTGTGTTCATGTAATCTCTACCTAATAGTAAAAAACCTTGTTCAGCCCTCATTATTCTTTTTAAAAAGTATTGATATGTTATACATATATATAATTATGTTATACATGTAAATTAATGCATGGACAAAGAGGTGCAGGCCTACATTGCAATAAAGTATGCAGTTATTTATTATAACAAATACAATGCCACTATTATGCATACGTGATCTTTCCAATATTTGCATTCATGAGCAATTTGTACCTGAAACATTTTAAAACAAAACAGAAATCAGTAGTGCTGTATTTTGGATGTATTTTCAAAATGGTTTTGCTGAGAGATTCACACTGTGGCTTTAAATGAGCATTTGATACTGATTGATACACATGTATACAAAAACAGATTTTTTTTGTGTCTTCTAGTGAGTTGAAAATTAATGAGAAAAAAAACTATAAATCTTGAAACATTGGTTTTCTTAACTCTCTAAGCATCGTCAAAGGTAAAGTGTTTGAAGTAGAGGGATAGATATACTGGGTGTAGATTCCTTGTACATTTTTCCAGTGTCGGTTTATGAGATAACGACAAATCTAAATTGCCGCAGACTTAAACACTATAAAGTATAAAAGAGAATCATATTCAACCTTCCAGGCTTTGAGAGTTAAGGATTTTATCACATGTAAATTTTTTCATGTCTATGAAAAGTTTTTTTTTAAAGCTTGAAAGTTGAATCACACAGTGGATATCAAGGAAGATTTTTGAAAACAGAACGTGGTTACGGAAACAATTTATACTTTTGACATGGGAAAGTGTTTCCAAATCTTGAAAGAAAATTACAAGTATTGGTAAAGAATATTATACTATAACTAACTACCTAAGGGTGTTAGCAGAAAGCAAATAAAGAATGAGAGCATGCTTCAACTACAAGTAGAAAGACAATGGACATAAAAAAAACTAAAGTTCGTCTCTTAACATCCTATTGTAATTTGTATTCAATATCTTCTGCCCTGACATGAAAAATGAACTCTTTAAACCATATCCCTTGTACTTGTAGTCTCTTCAAGGCAAAAATTTATTTCAGGGCACTTAGAGTTAAAGCCATAATTATGTGTGGGGATAATTTGAGGATAATTTGTGACAAAAACAAAAATGTGTGTAAAATTGTATTATTGTTGCCTTTTAAATAATAAATGTGAAGTCAGCAAGTGGAGGATATAGTAACTGAAAATTCCTGGATTTCCTCAATTTCACTGACTACCAGCCGATTATTTGGCAGCCTTGTTGTACAGTCATAATTATTCATATTAAACATTAAAACTTCAACATGCCTGTGAAAATGTTACAGTTAAAACCTGGACACAATTCATTTTCAAGAAATAAAAAAAATGTATTCAATCTCATGTCATTCCCGTTTTGATCGTTATTAGTCCACCCCTTTTCATTTCTGTTTTGATCGAAATGAAGAATTAGTCTGTAATGACAGAATTTTTTTAGGCAATTTAGTCCATCCCTATTCATTTCTGTTTTGATCGAAATGAAGAAATAGTCTGTAACGACAAAATTTTTGAGGTATTTCTTAACACAATGAGTGGTTTTCAGGATGTATTCATCTTTCATGTTGGCTTTTTTACTTTCAGGTGTGTTTGTGTATACTTATCAAATCTCAAGTTGTAACCCCCACAACTACATTTATGTGAAAGCCTGGTGAGAGGGTGGAAAATTCAGAAATTTAATAAATATATCTTCAAGTTATTCTTTGTTTGTTTGTTGTTGTTTTGTTTTTTTTAGGGGTGAGGAGGGTTGTGTTGTTAAGGAATTTTGTTTATTTTTCTAAATGCTTGAGTCTGTAGAAGTGAATTTTTTTTAAATCTCTCTTTAAAAAAAAGCCAATCATAAATAAGAAAGATCTTTTAAAAATTTAAAAAGTATATAAAACGAGACAAGCTAGCGGCTAAGATAACAGAAAGGAAAATTTAAATTACGACTTCTACAACCTATTGCAGGCCTTAACATATACATGTATAATTATGTAAAGAATGCTAGGTGTATATACACCCTGGATGAAGCTCTGGTCCTAATAGTGAAGATGTGGCACAATGTGATCATAGAGAGTTTACATACAAGCTAAGATCTCTTTAAATCACATCACTGTTTACAAAAATTTTACAAGTTGAGCTCTTCATGTTTATTATCACATTTTTCTCATCAAATGGTCAAAATTGCCCAATAATCTAATTGTAGAAAAAAAAGTCCAAATAAAAAAAAAATGATTGAGTACAAAATCTCAGTTTTGAGTTGGAAAACAATATAATCAAGATGAAGGATCTCTCAGGGCAATATTTTATATATATCGTAACATAAGTCACCCCGGAAAGAAAAGCAAATCTGAATTATACTTGTGTGCTAATAATATTACTATTTAAAAAATAATTGTTTTATTAATAAAAATTGAGAAAAAAAATATTACAACAACTGTATATGAAGCGAGGGGGGAAAAACATGAATAAAAACGTATTGTACTACATGTGAAGTGTGAACTGTAAAAATCCTGTAGTTTAAAACAAACGATATGCATGTAAAAATGTATCCGTGCATTGTTGCAAAGTAGTCATAAATTTTCACCTGTTCCTAGCCAAACATTGAAAGAAAAACTGTTAGACCAGCAGTTATCGAATTGCTACAGGACCAAAGCCAATAACATGTGTTATAGTATACCCTAAAGAGTTATTTAGTTACATGTACTTTGCTAAAAATCTGAAAGACACATTATAGTTGCTGAAACACACAGACATCAATTTTTCACCTCTGTCACTAACGGACAAAATCTGTTCCAAAGGTAAAAAAAGAAAAAGTATGTATTTAGAAAGATTATACAAGAAATTATTCAAGAAATCAGGTATATATATGAAGTACTTGTTCACTCCACAACATGAGGCATACAGTTGGCTGATGTCAGAGAAACTAGAGTTGACTGGGTTAGTTTCACGTCCAATGTCAGCACAATATATTGTGGTCGGGCCCCGAGACTTATGTCTGACAATTTTATGTGCTGCCACACACGAGACAGGGTGGGGAAACCTGTACATAATAAATAATAGGTAATACATTTTTTAGGATTAAAGGTTTTATAAATATCTGAGCATTTATTTTCTTTGTCTTTAAAGCTTATGTTTTTATGTGATCTACAACAACCTGTGTTCCAAACCCTCCATAACAATAAAGTTATACATTTTTATCATTGTGTAAGTTCAAGGGTGGAAGGAAAGCAAGGCTTAAAGAAGAGGCTGTGGGTTCAGTAGATAGCTCACTCGGAATCGATAATAAGCTGTCCACCAATTAATTATTTCTAAAAAAACAGTAACACAATTAGAAAACATATCACCATGCAAAACTTTACAAAATCGCTTCAAATAACAAAGAACATTACATGTACACTTTACATAATGCGGTGATACAACGAGATCTGGGCATCAAACAAGCAAAAACATTCCTCGAATATAAAATTTGATAAAGAATAACCAGAAGAAAGATAAATGTTTGTTTTTAAAAAGGCGAACAATCCACATGATCATGACGTATCACAAATTAGTGCCCACAAATTTCTATAATATCCCACAGTTTATAAACACAGTTGTATTTATATATCATAATATTTTAAAAATTTGCACAAAAGTCATTTTTTTCATATATTTCATTTATAAAAACAAACAAAAAAACAATCAAATTAATATTATAAAAAAATAATCTTACAGCGGCAAAACTTTGACAGTATAGAGGCATTTGCGTAAGTTTTTATCAGGGTAAAATGCGTATGAGCTGTCAGCACAAGAGATCACAGAACACAGAAAAACGCAGATTATTGTTACGTGATATGAGATTATATGTCTCTTGGAAGTTACCATAATTATGTCCCGTATAAATCTTCAGAAAGTTTGTGACTAGTTCAAAGTTTAGGGAAACCTTTGAAAGTTTTGTCCATTTGTTTTTCATTTTGTACCAGTTCTAGAGTTCTCACATATTTTTCTAAGGCCAGACCTGTGAGTTTGAGACAAACAAGACTGTCAATACTGTCTTCTGTTTTGACTTGTGGGAAAATAATATCACTAGCAGAAACTTGCTGAAAATTACGTAAATAAAAAAATTTTGTTACAAATGAAACCCAAAGAAAGTAAACTATTTTCAACACTTACATGAGATTATACATATTAGGTCCATTTTCCATTGACAAAAACAAAAGTATCCAATGTAGGTATATAGACATGGAAGCTTCGTAATTATTGAGCAGTAAAGTTGATGACCTTTTGGCAATGTGGTATTGCTCTTCTTTACTAAGTTATTAAAACCATTTTTTTAAAATTTCTCATTTAATCCACTCAACTTTCTCCTGGATTTCAAGCATGTATTGATGCTAGGTTATAATATAAATACAATAATTATACAACATGGAGTACAGGTAAGCTGGATTTTTTTGGTCATTCCGTGCTTGTTCAAAAATAATTTTCACTGGATTGAATAAAACCTGCATATTTTTCAATCAATACTTTCACATATATAAAAAAAAAAAATCAGATCTAAAAATTTGTAATTCCTCTTGAGATAAACATAATTTAGAAACACAATTCACTCCTAGTCCTATTTTATAAAATGATGAACAGCAGTTTTAGCTTCTGCAAATTAAAAAAAAAACAAAAACAAACCCACAAATTCATATCCAAATGATATATTTTGTCTTGCGGCTTCAGCTGAATAAAGTGTAAAACAAAATTATAGAACCTTTGTTAATTGCAGCAGATCATGGTACCGTTTAAGCCCCAGTGTTAAACAAAATTTATTTAAAATGAACAGACTTTAACACATGCCGTATATTTCAATACTACATATATATATTATATAAATATAAAGTTCACTCCGACCATACAAACATCTCACCCACCCCTCAACTCATGTCTGCTATCATCTTCCGTCAAGAAAACATCCCCTCCCTTGTGGTTCATCCTCCTCAATGCGACTGATGTTGTAGATAGCTAGCCAGCAGGCCCTTTATAAACCCACCACAATAATTTCGCCCGGCCTAAACAAAACCACTACACTCCTCCCCCAATTATCTCCATATCATCTCTCATCCGTTACAGTTTCTAACAAATAAGGTTACTCTGACCCATTCAAAACCACTACACTCCTCCCCCAATATCTCCATATCATCTCTCATCCGTTACAGTTTCTAACAAATAAAGGTTACTCTGACCCATTCAAAACCACTACACTCCTCCCCCAATATCTCCATATCATCTCTCATCCTACAGTCTAACAAATAAAGTTAACTCTGACCCATTCAAAACCACTACACTCCTCCCCCAATATCTCCATATCATCTCTCATCCGTTACAGTTTCTAACAAATAAAGGTTACTCTGACCCATTCAAAACCACTACACTCCTCCCCCAATATCTCCATATCATCTCTCATCCGTTACAGTTTCTAACAAATAAAGGTTACTCTGACCCATTCAAAACCACTACACTCCTCCCCCAATATCTCCATATCATCTCTCATCCGTTACAGTTTCTAACTGGTTACTCCTCCCCCAATATCTCCATATCATCTCTCATCCGTTACAGTTTCTAACAAATAAAGGTTACTCTGACCCATTCAAAACCACTACACTCCTCCCCCAATATCTCCATATCATCTCTCATCCGTTACAAATAAAGTTAACTCTGACCCATTCAAAACCACTACATCATCTCTCATCCGTTACAGTTTCTAACAAATAAAGGTTACTCTGACCCATTCAAAACCACTACACTCCTCCCCCAATATCTCCATATCATTTCTCATCCGTTACAGTTTCTAACAAATAAAGGTTACTCTGACCCATTCAAAACCACTACACTCCTCCCCCAATATCTCCATATCATCTCTCATCCGTTACAGTTTCTAACAAATAAAGGTTACTCTGACCCATTCAAAACCACTACACTCCTCCCCTAATTATCTCCATATCATCTCTCATCCATTACAGTTTCTAACAAAGGTTACTCTGACCCATTCAAAACCACTACACTCCTCCCCCAATATCTCCATATCATCTCTCATCCGTTACAGTTTCTAACAAATAAAGGTTACTCTGACACTTTCAAAGCCACTACACTCCTCCCTTAATTATCTCCATATCATCTCTCATCCGTTACAGTGTCTACCAAATAAATATTACTCTGACCCATTCAAAACCACTACACTCCTTCCCTAATTATCGCCATATTATCTCTCACCCACTACACTCCTCACTTAATTATCGCCATATCATCTCTCATCCGTTACAATTTCAACAAGTAAAGGTTACTCTGACACATATTTCAAAACCACCACACTTCTCACTTCTCCTCACAGTCCTGTTATAATCTCTCTGGCATTCCCCCCATCCCCCGGCCTCTATCATCTCGCGTCCATGATGCACCTCCGGGCTTGCGGCTCGTTCTCCACGATACGCCCGATGTAGTAAATGGCCAGGACGCCCATCGCGCCCGCGGTCACCATGTAGGAGACGAGCGTGCCCGTGATGTGGACGATGGTGCCCATGGCGGCCGTGAGCGCCACCTGGGAGAGGAAGTAGGCCCAGTCCAGGATGGCCATGTCTGCGCCGATGCCGCGCTCCATCCCGTGCACGGGGTCCCGCAGTGATGACGCGGGGAGGTCGGCGAAGTAGATCTGGGAGGAGAGAGAGAGAGAGAGAGATCAGAGGGAGGTTTAATTTACTGGTATAAGTTGATGATTATATTGACGTCACTGAAGACTGGGTTGTTGTTGCTTGTTGTTGTGAGTTGGCTTAACATCCAACATAAAAAATATATAGACTATGTTGTGGAGGGGCCCGAAATTGACGTCTGACAATTTTATGTGCTGCCACACACGAGACAGGGCGGGGATACCATGACTACTGTCTCAGATCAGCCGGTCTAATGTCAATTGAAGGCTGGGAGAAAAAACTAACATCAATACATCCATGGGTCAAGTTGTACAGGCTGAGTTGAATTGAGTCGGTTCAACGTCCAACATCCGCACTATATAGGCTATATTGTAGGCGGGCCCCAAGACTATCTGACAATTTATAACCTGCCACGCACAAGACAGCCGGTCACATCAAACTGACACCGACCCAACTAGTAGGGAGCCAAATCGCTAGGACTCGAACCTCTGACCTTTTGCCTCGGAAGCCAATGTTCTAATTCTATCCTAGGGCCACTGCCCCCCCTCCCTCCCCCGTGTTGTACAGGCAGGGTTGCAAAATGTAACAGAGGGTTACAAGTTGCAGCTTAAGTTAAGCCAAATTGTACTTACATATTGATTGAGATTATACATTTCTAGAAGTCTCAGACAATGAGCCACGATGCAGGTTAAGTTAAGCCAGTGAGTTTGTTTTTAATTCATGTCAGAAGCCGAAGGGTAACGGCTATATCGTATTAAGTCAAGCCAAGTTGTAATTAAATATTGAGTAAGATTAATACATATTAAAAAGTATCAAAAAATGAGCCACGTTGCAGCTTAAGCTTAGCCAAGTTGTAATTAAATATTGAGTGAGATAATGTTTCCATCATGCCTCAAACTCAAAGGAAATCTCTAGTTTATTTACTTTTCCTTCTGTCATGTCCTCAATCCTAAATGCTTTGTTTACATGTAATTTGTGCAGTGATGCCAATTTTCCGTAAATTTACGGAATTCCGTAAAAAAATAATCGTCCGTCAAAGTTCCGTAAAAAAAAAATCACCGCCCGAGTTCCGTCAAAGTCCGTCGAAATTCTATTAAAAAAAAAGTCGCCGGTCCGAGTTCCGTCAAGGTCCGTCAAAGTTTACGGGCAGGGTTGCAAAATACAACAAAGGGTTAGGAATAACACATAATTATATAGCAATCTCAGAAAATAAGCCCAGTTGCAGCTTAAGTTAAGCCAAGTTGTATTTACATATTGATTGAGATTATTCATTTCTATAAGTCTCAGAAAATGAGTCACGTTGCAGCTTAAGTTAACCCAGTGAGTTTGTTTTTAATTCATGTCAGAAGCCGAAGGGTAACGGCTATATTGTATTTAGTCAAGCCGAGTTGTAATTAAATATTGAGTAAGATAAATACATTTTTAAAAGTCTCAGAAAATGAGCCACGTTGCAGCTTAAACTTAGCCAAGTTGTATTTAAATATTGAGTGAGATAATGTTTCCATCATGCCTCAAACTCAAAGGTAATCTGTTGTTTATTTACTTTTCCTTCTGTCATGTCTTCAATCCGAAATGCTTTTTTTAAATGTAATTTGTGACCTGAGTCGTCTAATCTCCAATCACATTGCTGAAATACTTCAAATCTTTAGTAGGGCATTGCACAGCGGGGGTGGAGAATAACAACATGTACAATCATGAATGTCTGGGGCATGAGAGATATGGGGCGCAATCAGTGATACATTGTATTCCCATTCTATTTATAGATTATGTAGGCTAAGCAAAGCGTCTGCCATGAGACAGACGTAACATTAACAGAAAGCTCCCGCCAGTGGAGATAAGACCCTCACTCTGAGACAGACGTAATAGGAAGCTCCCGCCAGGCACCAGTGCAGACCCTCATTCTTAGACAATGAGCTATGTTGGAGGTTAAGTTAACCCAGTGAGTTTGTTTTTAATTCATGTAAGCACGGTAAACGCCTATATTGTATTTAGTCAAGCCGAGTTGTAATTAAATATTGAGTAAGATAAATACATTTTTAAAAGTCTCAGAAAATGAGCCACGTTGCAGCTTAAACTTAGCCAAGTTGTATTTAAATATTGAGTGAGATAATGTTTCCATCATGCCTCAAACTCAAAGGTAATCTGTTGTTTATTTACTTTTCCTTCTGTCATGTCTTCAATCCGAAATGCTTTTTTTAAATGTAATTTGTGACCTGAGTCGTCTAATCTCCAATCACATTGCTGAAATACTCGCAATCTTTAGTAGGGCATTGCACAGCAGGGGTGGAGAATAACAACATGTACAATCATGAATGTCTGGGGCATGAGAGATATGGGGCGCAATCAGTGATACATTGTATTTCCATTCTATTTATAGATTATGTAGGCTAAGCAAAGCGTCTGCCATGAGACAGACGTAACATTAACAGAAAGCTCCCGCCAGTGGAGATAAGACCCTCACTCTGAGACAGACGTAATAGGAAGCTCCCGCCAGGCACCAGTGGAGATAAGACCCTCACTGATCTAGCTCTGCGCTTGTGGTGAACCTTACTTTGCCTTTTTTTCCCCGTTTCTTCCTATACACTCCATGCTTTAACGTTGACCTTAGTTTCTGCCCAATATCTAAATGTCTACGTGTAGCTCCGAAGAGACAGCTAAGAAGATTAGATTGACTCCGATTTCCGTATGGAATTCCGATACACGTAGGGAAAAGAGAGAGAGAGAGAGAGAGAGAGAGAGAGAGAGAGAGAGAAAAGAGAGATAGAGAGAATGGAGAGAGAGAGAGAGAGAGAGAGAGAGAGAGAGAGAGAGAGAGAGAGAGACAGAGAGACAGAGAGAGGACCACACAACACCTGCAACTGCAGGCTAATGCTACTTTATGACTTGGACATACAGAGAGTATTATCAATGATAATACCAGCTACAGCTATTTCTAATAACGATAAGATTATTATTATAATTCTTTCTCTGCAGTGACGTGCGCTCTACATTTCTTTTCAAATCCTGAATCAAAAGGAGGGATGGAAGGAGGATGATGAGGAGAAGGAATGTGGAGGAGGGAGAGAGTGTTGTTGCTTAGCTTAGCATCCAACGTCAGCACTATAAATGTTATTTTTGAGAGGGGGGAGGGGGGGGGGAGAGAAAGAGGAATGGGAGGAGGATGAAAAAGAGGAATAGGGGGACGTGGACAAGAACAGTGACAGCGGGTAGGAGGGCTAAGGGGAAGGTAAGAGGAGAGAGGGTGAACGATTGAGTAGAATGCGGACGACAACGCCTCACATTATTTCATAAACTATTTTAGCACCTCAATGTACGAATGCTGGCTTGAACACAGTACAGTACTCTAAACGTACTTAAAGCCCGTCTTATCCCTTTTTCAATAACCATGTTCTTAATCGTAGCGAAGCTCTCTCCAAGTTTAAGATCTGTTAGGTTTCGAAGTAGAAACCGTCAACCTAAACTGATCCGAAATAACATGCAAGTGCTTTGTACCGGTATATAGGTCAGTGTATAATCAATTAAATGTGAATGTCGCAGTAGAGCTTGGTTATCAATATGCAAGGCAAACAAAAAAAAATGCAATAGGTATAGTGCAGCTCTAATTTTTGTGTGTGCTTTGCATATATATCTCAGTGGACATGGATGGACGATGAGAAACAAACAAAAAGCAAACTACTAAACTTCCAAAAACGACCAAACCAAACGTGAAGAAACCACTTTACCATAATAACCACCAAACCAAACGTTAAGAAACCAATATACCATGAGAAACCACTGAATCAAATGCACAGAAACCATCAAAACCAAAGCAAACGTAAAGAAACCACCCTGACCAAACTTTAAGAAAGTGCCAAAAACCACCAAACTATCCAAATTCAAACTTTAAAACAGCACCAAAACAAACCAAATCCAAACCCATACTTTAAGAAGCCAACAAACCCAAACCACTTTGCTACAAGAAACCACTTACTCAAACGCACAGAAACCACTAAACAAAACCAAAAGTAATGATACCACCGAGATCAAACTTTTAGAAAGTGCCAAAAACCACCAAACCATCCAAACTCAAACGTTAAAATAGCACCAAAACAAACCAAATCCAAGCCACGCTTTGAAAACCACCAAACCCAACACACTCTTCAAACAACCACCAAAACCAAAATCACACTTTAAATTTACATAACCACCAGGCTTCAAACCCAAACCCTCCACTCCGTGACTCACAAGAAAACTCCAAAAACCAAAATCACACTTTAAATTTACAGCATACACCACCAGGTTTCAAACCCAAACCCTCCAAACCCTCCACTCCGTGACTCCCCCACTCACATGCTTGTCGGCGTGGTACTTGCTCAGCAGCATGAAAGGTATCGTCGTGATCGTGCTGTAGGCGAATCCCGTGGCCGCCGCCATCAGCAAGTGCTTCATCTACACGCCGTGCTCGTGGTACGGGTAGTACCGGAACACGAAGGTGACCATGCCCAGGGTGAACGTGCTCTTGTAGCCGTAGACGCGCGTGAGGCGCTCCACGAAGAAGGACAGAGCGGCCGAGCAGATGCAGTGCAGGAGCAGCCCCCAGCTGGCGTTTCGCACGCCGTCGTCGTAGGCGCGGCCCTCGGGGCTCGACTCGGCCGCGTTGGGGTTGCCGCCGTACACCACCTGAGAGAAAGGGGGATATGGTGATTGAGTACATGGAGTACAACCAACAAAAAAACAACCAAAAAAAAAACAAAGACAAATGTGTGTATTTTTTTATTTTATTTTTTTATTTATTTATCTATTTATTTTTTTTTTTTTTTTTTTTTTTTTTTTTTTTTTTTTTTTTTTTGGGGGGGGGGGGGTTGATAAAAATATCATATAACTTAACGCGGCAGGGCGCGATAGATGTGCATATAAGTAGAGCGTAGGGAAGTGGAATAAATGACATGCCAACAATTTGAAAAAAGGAACATCTGAAACCAAAAGAGGTCCGGGTTCGACTTCAAGCTGCGCTATGGCGACCGAGTCTTTGCCCTTAAGGTTTGGGTCACTGTTACTATAGCGACGCCGTGAGAGAGAAAGAGAGAAAAAAAAAAGAGAGAGAGAGAG
>RQTK01000685.1:34830-64591 GCA_003991915.1 Elysia chlorotica | reverse complement strand
AAGAAGAAGAAGAAGAAGAAAAAGAAGAAGAAGAAGAAGAAAAAGAAGAAGAAGAAGAAGAATTTGACTTCAACGGGGATAGCACTAGCTCCTTTACAGAGTTGGTGCAATGTCCTAAGCATTACACCCACGGTACCTCCAGGAAAATATACCAAGAAGACTAGCCTAGATTTTTGTGTACCACTAGATAAAAAAAAAAACAATATATATATATATATAATTATATATTTATTACATGTATTATATATTTAAAAAAATACCACTTTAAACAAAAACAACACATCAAGCAGAAATATATTTTTTTTCTTTTATTGGATGAGTATACCGCCTGTAACCAAAGTGCACAATTGTAAAAATCATCCAAAACCATTAAGATCTACATATTGAGTTTTACAGTTACATGAATTATAACTTAAAGATGAGTAGACATTGGAATGTACTTATATATAAAACATTCTTAAACTAGTTTAGTTTCTAATTTACGCCTCTTGATTCCCTGAGGAACAAAGGCCCGCAGTTTTTTAATCTAGGCGAAATTTAAATTGAATTCACATTAATTTTATTGATATAAATAGAAATTTACCTACACTTAAATTTCCAAACTTAATAATTTATAAAAGCTGCCGGTACCACATAGACCGAGCTGAAGAGGATTAACCAAAAGTGTGTCGGGTGGAGGGTATTTGCTACGGCCCTATGTTCCGCAAGGAATCAAGAGGCTTAAACTAAACTAAACAAATAATTATAATTACGTAGCCAAAGTGCCTCTAAAATTGAATAAATAGGCCTAAACAAAAGAACAGCATTAAGGTCAGAATTACTGGTACAATGCACTGCCAACAGTCTTGATCATTCTGAATGCTAAGTGCTGTGCTAAGAGTCAAATATCTGTGGATTTTTATTTCATCACTTTGCAAAGAAAAAAAAATGCCACATTAGCATCACATTCAAGTTTATTTCTAGTATATAGCAATAGGAAACAAAGTGTGGGTTCTTTAGTTCAGTGTATTATTTTCACTTAGTTATCCTATTATAAAAAGACAACAACTAACAAAAAATAAATATACCTGTATTGATGCTTTACACACGAGCTGTATTATGTTTTGTAATTTAAAGATACAGTAAATACAGCAATGAGATATTAATTAAGAAGAATACAAAGAGAGATAATTGAAAGTTAAATCGAGCTTTGATGAACTCTATATCTATAGAAAAAAGTTTAGTTGCAAGAAAGCAAACCAAAAAACTCCTAAAATACTCTGATATTGTGTCAATTTGAAAGGTAGATTGTGGGGAATTTGTTTGTTTAAATTTTAATAACTACAGTACATCGTTTGCCTTAGTTTGGCAAGTATTACATTAAAACAGCACACCAACCTTTCACCGCTGTAACAGAAAAATTTTGATTTATTTCTAGAAGAAAATCTATCAAACCAGTTTAGTTGAGCATAGAAAATACCTGATACTTGAGATGATGCAGGTATGGAAAAAAGAAAAAAAATTTCTCAATTGAGAATGTAATGGATGGATACTATATTTGAATACATATAATCTCAAAAAAGTAATGTTTATTTTTTTTAAAAATACTTATAGCTATATCTTCCACCATTGATTTTTGTATATATTTCAATATTTTATAGTAAATCAAGATCTCTTCAAAACAACAGCCTAATTAAGTTATTTTCATCTTGGTGTAGGGGGAAAAATCTTAAATATGAAACAAAACCAAAAAAAAGTTTTGTGAAATGAAATTTCAAATAAGTCGTGATCAAGATAATTTTTCTTTCAGCTCTAATAAAAGATAAGGTATTTATAGAACATGTATAAACATTAGAGCAGACAATATAGATATATTCATGTATACATAAAACTGTTACTGTCCTTTGGTATATCGTCCATACCCGTTGGTTGTACTTTTTATATCCACAGTCAGTAGGGAGACTACATCAAATAGTTGCAAGGCTGAAGTCTGACAATTTCACGTACTGCCTCACAGTGAGCTCGTTGGTTTCTGCGGCACAGAGACAGTATAGTATGGGGATACAGTCTCGAAGTCACAATGGACTGACACCACACAAGCAATAGGGAACAAAATCAAGCATATAACTTTGCTCTATGGCTTTGAGCAGTGTGCCTCCCAATTAGGGGGCAAACACTCTACCACTTGCACTCGCTCTTGTATCAGTACTGCCTTTTGTAGGACAAGTAAACAAAAATTATCTAAGCTCAAAACCATCAAAACCCTTATGAATACTGTTCCATTTCCTGTAATTATTGCACAGTCACACATAATAACTCTGAGTATTTTTGCTTGTAAGCTTTTTTCAACTCATGAATTATAATCTTTCTCCTTAATTATTATGCTTGTTATAAAATTAGTAATCAAGACGAACAAAACTCACTAACGTACCTTATAATCTACAGGCAAATGAATATGTCTTACGATAAATAAACAGTTTCAAGACAACACCTTTTGCTGTAGCTAGCATACAGTAAGTAAAAAGAGAAAACAGTTTATTTTAGAACACAAAATAGTATAATTCCCCTTCAAAGGGAATGCATAATAACAGGATAGGCATTTCCCCCTTGCAGCTAGCACATCTATCACTTTCAACCATTTTCTGTATTAATTTCAGGTGAAGTAAATTTTCAAAATAAATTAAAATCCAGATCAGACTGTATGGCACTTAAACAAAAGAAAATGAGTTAAATTGGAGAAATATTAATTGAATTATGACAAAATGCCTTCAATTGTGAAGATCAAAACTAATAAAAACAAAACAAAGGCAGGTAAAACTCTTTTGAGAAATATCAATAATTGTGAGATCAGATTTCTTTTTCCTTTTCCAACTTTTTCAAAGGATAAATGTCATAGTTTTAAATAATAGTACACTTTACAACACACTTTACAGTACACACAATTGGATAGTTGTTGTCCCATCTTTAATAAATTGTGATAATTTGTAAAACTTGCAGACATACTTCGGTTAAACCTACCAAAAACTTGAAGAATGACATTGTGTACAGTGTAGTACCCACATTGGCTCTTGTTTGTTTGTTTGTTTGCCTCTTACCATCCAATGTCAGCACTATATAGGCTATATTGTGGATGGGTCCCAAGACTATGACTAATAATTTTACAAATTGCCCCACTGAGAAAATAAAAACAACAACAAAAAACAACATAAAACCACGCCATCTTGTCATGCTGGAGGTTGTCAGATAAAGTATAGAGGTACAGCAAACACTCATTAAGTTGTACGGGTAAAACACATTTGAAATTAAGCTGCTTACAACTATAACTACACATATTTCATTATTAATTACAGCAATGAGATATTAATTAAGAAGAAGAAAAAAAGAAAGAAAAAAAAAGCACAAAAAAAAGTGGAAAATGTGTAACATCATCAGCTGAATGATCACATCATGAGACATTGAAATTTACAACATGAAAATGATATGCAAAAACATGTTACATATAAACTCATATTTGTAAAGTACACTAACCTTCTAATTGACAAACGACGATCAGAGAAAATTGAAGTTTAAATCTGACTTTGATGAACTCTTTATCTTAGGAAACAGTTTAGTTGCAAGAAAGCAAACCAAAAAACTAAAAAAACTTAAATACTCTGAATTTTCTGTCCATTTGAATGTTAGATTGTCGGAAACTTGTTTGTTTCATTTTGATTGACTAGGGTATATGGTTTACCCTAATTTGGCAATTATCACACTAACACGGCACCCCAACCTTTCACAGAAAGTTTCCTGTAACAGAAAAATTTTGATTTATTTCTAGAAGAAATTCCATCAAACCAGTTTGGTTGAGCATAGAAAAGTAAGTGATTTTCCTTAGGGTGTAGGGATCAATAATCTTAAATATGAAACAAAACAAACAAAAAAGTTTTGTGAAATGAAATTTCAAATAAGTCGTGATCAAGATAATTTTTCTTTCAGCTCTAATAAAAGATAAGGTATTTATAGAACATGTATAAACATTGGAGCAGACAATTTGGATATAATCATGTATACATGAGACAGTTCCATACCCATTGTTTTTTTGTTTTTTTTTTATATTCACAGTCAGTAGGAAGGCTTTATCAAATAGTTGCAAGGCTGAAGTCTGACAATTTCACGTACTGCCTCACAGTGAGCTTGTTTGTTTTGCTGCAGAGAGACAGTATAGTACAGGGATACAGACTCCCAGTCACATTGGACTGATACCACACAACCAATAAGGGACAAGATCCAGCAAACTTTGCCATATAATGGGGTTTGAGCAGGGTACCTCCCAATTAGGGGGCAAACACTCTACTACTTGCACTGGCTCTTGTACCTTGTAGGCCAAGTAAACATAAATTGTTTCTGCTCAAAACCATCAAAACCCTTATAAATACTGTTCCATGTATTGAAAGTATTGCACAGTCACACATAATAACTCTGAGTATTTTTGCTTGTAAGCTTTTTTTAACTCGTGAATTATAATCTTTCTCCTTAATTATTATAGTTGTTATAAAATGAGTAATCAAGACGAACAAATCTCACTTATGTAACTGAAAATCTACAGGCAAATGAATATGTCTTACAATAAATAAACAGTTTCAAGACAACACCTTTTGCTATAGCTAACATACAGTAAGTAAAAAGGGAAAACAGTTTATTTTAAAACACAAAATAGTATAATTTCCCTTTAAAGGGAATGCATAAGAAGAAAGACATTTTCCCCCTTGCAGCTAGCACATCTATTATTTTCAAAATAAATTAAAAGCCAGATCAGAATGTATGGCACTTAAACAAAATAAGATGAGATAAATTTGAAAAATATTAATTGAATCATGACAAAATGCCTTCAGTTGTGAAGATCAAACAAAAATATACAGAGGCAGGTAAAACTCTTTTGAGAAAAGTCAATAATTGTGAGATCAGATTTTTTTTTCCTTTTCTAACTTAAAAATGTCATAATTTTGAATAATAGTAAAATCTACACACACACAAAAATGGATAGTTATCGTTCTCCGATCTTTTATAAATTGTGATGATTCTTATGTAAAACTTGTAGACATATGTGTGTGTGCATGGGAAAAGGGCCCATATGTCGGTAAACTTGATTTTGAGATATAGGCCAATAAAGGTGAATAGGGTGTTGGGTGTCAATAACGTAGTTCCAAGTGATTTTGAAAGTTAAACCATTTTTAAAGCATATCTGAAAATTTTAGTGTCTAATTTTGAGTTTAAAAGCTTGAAATGTTGGTTTTTGGGATCCCTATCAGCTCTAAAAAATCTTAAATTTGTGCTAGAAAAGCCGTTTTGCTCAAAACTGTGTTTTCGCAATTTGTCACACAAAATATGTAACATCTCAGGACCTAATTAAGAAAAAAATTAATTAAAAATTCAAGAAGCATAATATTCAGCATGATATGAGCAATCTAGAAATACATTTATCTCAACATCAATATCTACCGACATTTGGGCCCTTTTCTCATGCACACACACATATTTCAGTTAAACCTACCAAAAATTGAAGAATGACATTGTGTAAGTTGTATTGACTACCTTGGCTCTTGTTTGTTTGTTTGTTTGCTGCTTAGCGTACAATGATAAAACAATGTCAGCACTATATAGGCTTTATTTTAGATGGGCCCCAAGACTAATGACTGATAATTTTACACATTGCCCCACTGAGAGAATAAAGAAAACAACAAAAAACAATAAACCAAGCCATATTGTCATACAAGAGATCAACTTATATAAAGAATAGAGTACAGCAAACACTCATTAAGTGGTACGGGTAAAACACATTTGAAACTAGGCTGCTTACAACTATAACTACACATATTTCATTATTAACCTTAGGGGAAAAAATTACAAATCAAGAATACAAAGCATGCAATAACTTAAACACCCAAGAAAAGTTCCAAATCAGTAAACTGCCAGTAAGAAGACAAAGAGAGATTCTTCAAATTGTTAGCATGAAATTAAATAATAAAATTTAATAAAAAAAACATCAAAGAATTGAAGGAATATACGATAAAAAAAAAAAAAATTAAAGTAGTAAACCTTGCAAACAGAAAAAATTAATTTAAAAATTAAGATTAGATGAAGTACATGATGGAAAAAAAAATACAACTTTGTGAGTCTGATGCGATAAGAAAAACAAACATTTTATTTTTGCTTATATATACAAAAAAATCTCAGGTGATATAGCTCAATAAATACAAATATCACAAGAAAGTTAACGCGAATTAAGTTGCTTGGTGGATGAAAAGATCACAGTGACAATATCAATAATCAATAACAAATAATCAATATACAGTGGAATCCACTTAACATAAAATACAACCTGCTTAAGATAAACTGTTGTTTTTTTTTGTGAACTATTTCCGAAGCATCAATTATCTTTTGTTTACTTTTCTTTATAGGTGAAAAAGCTTTCTCTTAGGTTCCCAAGCAGAATCTTTTACAGCAATGGGTCCCAAGACTCAAGTCTGACAATTTTAGGCGCTGTTACACATGAGACCAAATGGGGATACTAGGACTCCTGTCTCGACCAATCACATTATATTGACACCAACCCAATCAGTAAAGGGGAAAATCTGAGGATCAAATTTTGCCCAATTGTGGATTTCAACTCGTGGACTTCTTGATTTAGAGACTAACGATTTACTCTTGAATCTGTTTAATTTAGAGTCAGTGTTTTTAATATGCTTGGAATAAAACAAGCTTTAGGCGGTTCCCAAGAGGTTAATCTTAAGCCCATTCTACTATACAAGTGCTTTTATGTACAGTGGTTGGAGTTACCTAACGCACCAAAACAGCTGCTGAAAAAAATTGACTTCAAGCACACTATCACTCCATCTTGTTTTACATTTCATGAAAAAAAATAACGACTAAGCATATAAATCATGTCTATATTAAAGAATTTATAATGTAAACAAAAAAAACAACAAAGCCACTTCTGATCAGAATGCTTGCATACAAGCCTAGAATGTATCAATTATTGAAAAAAAACAAAAAGTAATCCCCCCAAAATAGTAAAAATTGTTTGCAAACTGGTTTGATTAAATTATTGAAAAAGAAACATTTTCTGCTCACTATCGAAGTCTATTTAATCCATTTGCAATACATAAAATAACGCAAGTTCACAATCCAACCAATGCAGGTGAAACTACTCTTAAAGTTTCATACAGCTAACCGTCACCTTGCTAACATAATAGTCTGTCTCAGGGATAGACCAAAATAATACTGACCCACCGAAAAATCTTTGAACAATTTTCCATCTATCTTTTCCGTAACGAGAAAAATTGCCTGGTTAAAAAAAAAAGAACAATTTTCAAAAGTTTCATTTTTTCTAAAAAAAAACTGCTGATTTTGAGATAGACCATTATGTTAGCAATACTTTAACATACTTTCATTGTCTTTGACATGGTAAGTGAAACAACCAAAAAGTACATTTTGTAGTGCAATACCAATGTGTAAACACTCCTTAAAATAATGTAAAAAGAAATAAAATAAAATAAAATAAATCAATAACAAAAATTAACAAAAAAGAGCTGATCACTTGGTTGAATTTTCTTGGGAATTCCTTACGCCTAGAACTGCGCCGCAGGCCCCCCGTGCCCTCTGTAGTCTGACCAAGCGTGTACGTCGTCGTTGGTTTTCTCCACCGCCATAATCTTCGGGGAATATGGGGTCAAGGGGTCCGGCTTC
Organism: Elysia chlorotica; assembly: GCA_003991915.1. Taxonomy (NCBI): domain Eukaryota; kingdom Metazoa; phylum Mollusca; class Gastropoda; family Plakobranchidae; genus Elysia; species Elysia chlorotica. The sequence continues at coordinate 56,884 of RQTK01000685.1, read as the reverse complement.
AATGTATGACCTTTGGCCTCCAGCACTGACCTGATCTTCTCGCTGACCCCGGCTGGGATACGTTGTCATGGTGACGGAGAGATGAATAAATGTAAGAAATAGAGATATGATACATTGGGAAAAATTTAGTGAAAAGAAATGTGCCCTCGAAAATTAGGAGAATTAATGTACTATGTTGTCTATACAGTTAAGATTTCTACAGTTCAAATATTCAACTGAAAAGGTTTGGCACACATAAATGCTAAACCGAGGGAAAATGGGGAGAGGGGTAAAGGGAGAGAGAGGGTGAGAAAGAGAGATAGATTGATAGATAGACAGATAGATAGATGAGTTGAGTTGATTACAGGCTCTTAGAGTTAGGTCTGACAATTTTACCATGACTCACGTCTCAGCCGATAACATTAAACCGACACTGATCCAACCAGTAGGGGACATATAAGACAAATAGATTTTGTCCAATCTCCTATTATCATAGTTACACTCCTCTACTTGCGCCAGTTCGCCCCTCCCCTTTTCCCCATGCATATAGGGATTATATACACTGACAACTGTGTAAGAGCGCACTAGTCACTAGTCTTACCTTCATAGTATGTGCCTGGAGGTTCGAGTTCATTCCTCAGTCTCGGGGCATCTACAGCGCTGGATATGTTCTTCTTGAATATCACAGAGTTGACAATCGTCTCAACTAAAGCTACGGGTACAGAGAGATGAAAAAAAAAAATTATGATTCAGTATAAAATTTGGAGGAATTTTATTGCACTGAAGATGCTCTTCTTAACAATCCTCTTAACTAGGGCTGTTGAAACTGTGTGAAAATCAACCATACTGTTTGTGTGTTAAATTTGGAGCACTAATATAGCACTGGACATGATCTTCTATAATGCCACGAATTGACAATCGTCTCTGCTAGAGCTAGAGGTACAGATAAACAAACAAATTGAATACCACACAGTTGATAATCGCCTCTGCTAGAGCTAGAGGTACAGATAGACGAATGAAAGAGAAAAAAAAAAATTTCAGTGTCAAATTCAGAGTGCGTATAGCACTGGAGATGTTATCCTTGGATACCACAGAGTTGACAATTATCTCTACCAGAGTTAAAGGTGCATAGAGAGAGAGAGAAGAGAGTTTAGTTGCTGGATTTGGTACATGTGTACAAGTACAGTGATTGTATCAGCCGTAAAATCTTCAATCCTTTATAGAAATAAATTATTCGGGCTAGCGTTCTTTATGTTCTTCATAAAGTTGTCTCTTGTCTCAACGAGAGCTATAGTACCAGAGAGACGCAAAAAAATAAAACCGAACAAAAGGCACACTAGTTCAGTATTAAATTTGGAGCATTTATAGAACTGTAGATGTTCTTCTGAATATCAAAGAGTTGACGGTTGTCTCTACTACAGCTAGAGATAAAGAGAGATGGAGGAAAAAAAAATCAGTATAAAATTTGGAGCATTTTATATCACAGAGTTGACAATCATCTCAATTAGAGGTACAGAGAAAAAAAAAGAAAAAAAATGACAATCACCAATTATTTCGGTATTGAATTTCGGTTGCTTACAGCACTGGAATTGTAATAAATTGTCTCAACTAGAGCTAGAGGTAAAAATAGCCAAAAAGAAAAAAAAAACCCAGCTATTTCAGTATTAAATTTCACAGACCAAATTAATTCAGACCCACTACTCTTCTGAATTAGAGGTAAAAATTGACTCAACTAGAGCTAGAGGTAATAATAGTAAAAAAAAAAAATAAATAAAAAAAAAAAAACTATTTTAGTATTAAATTTCACAGACCAAAATAATGCGACCCACCATAAAAATAATCCATTGTCTTTCTATTCTAAAGCAAGAGAAATCAACTGGGCCAAACTAAAAATTTTAAAATCAACTTCATAAAAAAAAATAACAGAACAATTTTGAATGGCTTCTTTTAATTTTCTAAAAAAACTATTGATTAACAGATACACAGACATTTATAAAATATGACAATGGTGAATGTACCTGTGGTGATTCTGGCGCCCCCGACGCCTCCTAGAACCAGACGATGATTGCAGGGATGATCCTCGTTGATGACGATAGTTGGGGCAATGGAGGACATGGGGCGTTTTCCCGGCGCCAGTGCATTCTGGGATATGCACGGAAAAACAAACGGCTATGTTAATAACTGTTACTTACGAGAGGAGGATGTAGAGGGTTTTGGGGGATATGTGGGTGATAAACAAACAGCTGTGTACATTTCTGAGGAGGAGTTGGAAAAAGGGGAGGGTGGGTCAAAACTTGCCAGACACTAGCGCATTCTGGGATATGTACAGAAAAACAAACGGCTATGTTGATAACTGTTACTTACGAGAGGAGGATGTAGAGGGTTTTGGGGGATATGTGGGTGATAAACAAACAGCTGTGTACATTTCTAAGAGGAGAGTTGAGTTGAGTTGAGTTTAGTTGGTTTTAACGTGCAACATCAGCACTATATATGCTGTACTGTGGACAGGCCCCAAGACGCACGTCTGACAATTTTATGTGCTGCCACACACGAGACAGGGCAGGGATGCCATGACTCCTGTCTCAGCTGGTCACATTAAACTGACACCGACCCAACCAGTAGGGAGCGAAACCGCCGGGGCTAGAACCTGGACCTTTTGTGTCGAAAGCCAATGTTCTACCCCAGGCCACCACGCACCCCTTTCTGAGAGGGAAGTTGGAAAAAGGGGAGGGTGGGTCAAAACTTGCCAGGCACAAGGGTATTCTGGGATATGTGTGTGTGATACAAATAATCACCTATGTAAGTAATTGGGAGGATGGATCGGAAAGAGTGACAGAAGAAAGAGAGACGGAGTGTCAAAACTATGCAGAATAAAAATTAATAGCTAAGTTCAATAAGTTTGCCCCCAATACCCAATGTAAGAAAGCAAAAAAAGCTATAATTTGAAATGCAGATACACGGTATACGTGCATTCATTTACCTAATGAGAAGTATTTACACGAATAAAATAGGGAATAGGCAATTAATCATTCCTTTTAGAAGCACAATGATGTTTTGTACACTCATCGCTGTGGGTAACCACTTTTTAAACTGTAAAATGGATACACAATTTCAACAGAGAAATATATTACATTTTAAAGAAAAATTCTAATTTTTCAGTATTGAATTCAAATGTTCAAACCCACTTTTTTGTATTCAGTGTAATCTTAAAAACTCCACTTTTGGTATTTTAATTAAATATTGAAAGTATGTGCTGTAAACACAACATAGAAATAAATTAAAAACCAATAAACAGACGTCGATCCCCTGAGACCTAACCAAGACTCATTAAATCAACAGAGTCACATTATTTTGCCAGAAATACTCATAAAATGATACTATTTCAATTTCCAAAATTCATATCTTTTTAGCCAATAACGATAGCATAAAATATTTTGCAATTTAAAAACTTTAACTTTTAATCTTTAAAATTTAAATCAATTTCACCTAATTCATGTACGCAATCCGACTCAATTGATTTAAAAGAGATTACTACACAATTTTACCGCCCCTTACAGGAGAGCTGGAGTTGGTGTCAAAGTCGACAAGCTCATTGTTCAGCAGGATCCCCAGCCCGGGCAGCATCACTTGGTTCCCAAAGGGATAATTCAGGCTCCTGAAATACACACACACAAGCACACATATACAAAGCATGTTTCAGAATCAGGGCAGCTTTCAAGTAATGCCAATTGAAACATTTTCTTTATCTGAATTTTTGTTTTGTTTTTTGCATGAAGTCATTTCATAAATAACGAAATTTTTTTGTTTTTGTTTTTTTGCATGAAGTCATTGCATGAAAATAAATGTAGATCAATACATAATGCATGATAGCACAAAGAGGATAATTTTTCTTTTTTTTTTTAAACTATGACCCAGCCTAGACCTACTCACACAGACAGAGAAACCATGAGCTCCGAGGAGTCTATCACTGAGGAAGTCATTGCATGAATAATAAATGTAGATCCATATATAATGCTTAATAGCATAAAGAATAATTTTTCTTTTTTTTAAACTATGACCCACCCTAGACCTACTCACACAGACAGAGAAACCATGAGCTCCGAGGAGTCTATCACTGAGGAAGTCATTGCATGAATAATAAATGTAGATCAATATATAATGCTTAATAGCATAGAGAAAGAATAATTTTTTTTTTTTAAACTATGGCCCACCCCAGACCTACTCACACAGACAGAGAAACTGTGAGCTCCATTTATCACTGAGGAAGTCATTGCATGAATAATAAATGTAGATCAATATATAATGCTTAATATTCATAAGAGAGAATTTTTTTAAACTATGACCCAGCCTAGACCTACTCACACAGACAGAGAAACCATGAGCTCCGAGGAGTCTATCACTGAGATGTGAGCTGTTCCTTTATCAGCAACGACAGGAACATCGCCACTGTAGTGGGCTGGATCGAGAATAATTTTTTTAACTATGACCCACCCTAGACCTACTCACACAGACAGAGAAACCATGAGCTCCGAGGAGTCTATCACCGAGATGTGAGCCGTTCCTTTATCAGCAACGACAGGAACATCGCCACTGTAGTGGGCTGGATCGAGAATAATTTTTTAAACTATGACCCACCCTAGACCTACTCACACAGACAGAGAAACCATGAGCTCCGAGGAGTCTATCACTGAGATGTGAGCTGTTCCTTTATCAGCAACGACGGGAACATCTCCACTGTAGTGGGCTGGATTGAGAATAATTTTTTAAACTATGACCCACCCTAGACCTACTCACACAGACAGAGAAACCATGAGCTCCGAGGAGTCTATCACTGAGATGTGAGCTGTTCCTTTATCAGCAACGACAGGAACATCGCCACTGTAGTGGGCTGGATCAGGGAATGTCCGGTTGTTGTCAATCCGATCCACAAGGCTCGCGGCAAACTCCGGCTTAAGCAAGGCCGATACAGTCGCACCCATCCCAGCGTTGGTGCTAGGGTCGCCCAGGAGAGATCGGTGGCCGTAGCCAAACTTGTAAGTCTAAGATAAATTAAGATAAGATAAACTTTATGCATCAACAAGTGAATTTTCGATTGGATATACCAGTAATATTAGTTACCTTAATATTGATATGAAAACATTATTAGAAAAGCTTACATATTTATAACTTGTTCACCCTCTCTCCCTCTTTCTCTATGCCTGTCTGTCTCTCTCTCTCTCTCTCTCTCTCTCTCTCTCTCTCTCTCTCTCTCTCTCTCTCTCTCTCTCTCTCTCTCTCTCTCTCTCTCTCTCTCTCTCTCTCTTCCCCTTTCTCACATACTCTTTCTCTTCATATTTTGTTAATCTTTATGTAACACATTCCAGTTCATATTATAAGAACGGATGGCATTAGGATCGAAAGGACCGTTTGAGTTTGAGTTTACTGCTTTGCGTCCATTCAAGCCATATATAGACCATATTTGTGGACGGATCCCAAGACCAACGTCTGATAATTTTATGTCCTGCCACACATAGACAGTGCGGGGACAGTGCGGAAATACCATGACTTTTATCTCAGTGATATTTTACAGACACCGGCCTAACCTGTAGGGGATGTAATTGGACAAATAAATTTTGGACCACTCAATCTGGAGACAAACACTCTACCACTTGCAGCCCCCCACCCCTCCTCAGCCCCCAATCATAAGAAACTGTAGCTTTCCATTTCTGGAGTGTGCTCTGTACAACAATACATAGACTCAGTTTAGAAAAAAATTGGAAACTGACCAATCCCATCCAAACAAATACCAGTATTTTGTCACGTCAGAGAACTTAAATAAGATACATTTTTCTGCCATACCATAGGGATAACTAAGAGCTAAAACCTTTTGCTTGGTAAATATCTAGACTATGGACCCCCCGGCCTGTTATAAAAAAAAAAGTTTTTATAAGATTAAATTAATTCCTAATAAGCCATAAAAATTAATTAAAAACAACAGTTTTAAAATCGTTCACAGAAAACAAAACAAAAAGATTCATGTATTTAAAGATATCATAAAAATATATATAGTAATAGAGGAATAATACAGGAAAAAGTTCTGAGAGGAAATATAAGTATACTTGAGAATAAGCGATGATTTTCCCTGATCTCATACCTCCACCAGCTGATGGTACACAAGTCCGTCCTTGTCCTGGTCCTTCTTCCAGCCCAGCTTGTCAATCATGTTCAGCATGAGGCCGACCTGCACTCCTCCCGCAGGGGGAGATAATCCAAGTACTGTGAGCTCTGACGATGAAGAGCGTTTGACACATATGGAAAGTAATAAAAACAATTTGTTTTGCATAATTGATGGATTATGTTCCAAATTTCAAAGACTTCAAAAATGTTACTCTTTATCAAATTAAATCAAGTCACATATGGAAAGTAATAAAAACAATTTGTTTCGCATAATTGATGGATTATGTTCCAAATTTCAAAGACTTCAAAAATGTTACTTTTTATCAAATTAAATCAAGTCACATATGGAAAGTAATAAAAACATATGTTTTGCATAATTGATGGATTATGTTCCACATTTCAAAGAGTTGACAAGTTACTCTCTATCAAATTAAATCCAGTCAAAGAAAAATGGTTTTACAATAATAAAAAAAAATGGATTCACAGAAACTTATTCTGTACCCAGCACTAGCCCATCCCCTTACTGCTTTCATTGTTTCAGTTGAGCCATTATATTGGTCCATCCATGATTCACTGTCTTTTACTTTTATAATTGGACATACCTTTCAGTTTTGTGGCAACTATATCCAGGTCATGAACCTCGTAGTCCTGCATATCCTGGCTTGAGATGATCCCACCAGCATCCCTCACCTGCAACACCAGAGAATGCGGTGTAAAAACAGTGATTGATTCTTTTGCATCACATCGCACGTATATGTGCAATGAACTAGATCTACATTCAAGTCACACCAGAACCATGATGTAATGTGATTGTTTGCATTTTCTTTATCGTATCCATAACTCTAAAGGGATATTTTACGTTTTTTCTAGATGAAAAGCTATTTCTTTTGCTTCATTAGTTCCGTTTGACCATAATAGGACCTAAAAGGCTGCGAATTGAATGAGTCAAAGGAAACAAAATTGTATTGAATTAACTCAATTGAGTCGCAGTCATTTCGCAAGCAATGTTCATAAAATCACACTAATTTAAGGGTTTTTCCAAAATGTATATCTTTTGAAACAATGAAGATAGAATAATAATTTTCCCTGATTTTTAAACTTCAGCTTTGTATCTTTTAAATAAATTGTCTATAACAACTGTCTGCTTACATGTACCCTCTCCACCCACCCCCCCCCCCCCCCCCAAACCCCAATATGTCCCACCTCAGCAACAAACTCGTCCGCCAGACTCCCCGTGTAGAAACTCTCCGGGTCGTCTGCAACACGCTCCAAAGTGCGCGCCAACTTGCTCAGTCTGTATGTGTTGTTGACCGTCTTGAAACTTCCGCCACTTGTCAGGAAGATTGAACGCAGCGGCTCCTTCTCAAATGCCTTGATGTTTGTGTATCCGTCGAGTAGTTCGGCTGCAAAGAAAGGATGATGGGAAGATGAACGCTAATCATTTTGTCACTGAGCAAGCGGTATAGCATTTAAACAATTTTCTAGTTTTAATTAAAAAAAAAAAATGATTACTTTGTTTTTGGTTTATTAGTCCAAATTCTATACTTTTCTTTCTACATTTGTTGCAAAAGAACATTCGTCATTGCAGTGAAATCCAAATGAGACAGCCTATAACTTTGATAATCTCAAGTTAACATTGAAAAGTGATAGTAGTAAAATCTGTGTAAAGATTTGTGCCTCTATAATGGTTTATATAAAGCAAAAATTACTAAAAACAAGGTTATATATCTTTAGTGGATTCTGCTCTAGTTTTACACCCCCTAAGATTTAAAACAGAAGCATCAAGTATGGGGATGGGGGCACCACCATAGAACCTCTGACATCCTGCTTCTCAGTCAAGAGTGACCAGTGACCTCTATCTTGGTCTGCCTAATCTATGGGGTAAAACATCGGCTTCCGATGCAAAAGGTCCTGGTTCGGCCCTGCCGATTTCGCTCCCTACTGGTTGGGTCGGTGTCAGTTTAATGTGACCGGCTGAGACAGGAGTCATGGCATCTCCGCCCTGTCTTGTGTGTGGCAGCACATAAAATTGTCAGACACCAGTCTTGGGGCCTATCTACAATATAGCCTATATTATGCTGATGTTGGATGTCAAACCAACTCAACAACAAAAACAACAGTCTAATCTATAATAGAGGAAAGAACTATTCATTTTTGAAGTACTTCAATAGCACTATGGGCAAATTTCTTTTCTAATGACCAGGGACGACCAACTTACCTAGCTCTTGAGACACCGCTACACCAGACTCGGCCAGTTCGATCGATGGGTAAACAACGTCTTTCCATGGTAATCTGAACAGAGAAAATTGTGATTGTGATTGTTAACATAGAAAGAGTATAATTATTTAGCTTTCTTTCCACTATGATGCTCATATGTTTTGTGCATTGATATGCTTTTGTGCTAGCACCTTTTTGCATTTATATGCACAACTTCGATTTCATAAATATAAAACCTTTCTTTCCACCATGCTGCATATAAGCACCTTTTTGTATTGATATGCACACCTTTGATATAAAAAAAAAATCAAAGCATTCACCTTTAAAATAAGGAATAGACCTTAAATAATTGCATTCTAAAGAGGTTGTTGTATAAGCTCAAATCACCCCACAAACAACGGTTTTGGTCATGCTATACACAATTGCACAGAACACACATGGGTGAATAGATGAATTGATTTTACTGCATAAATAATAAAAAAAAAAAGAAAAAGCAAACGCTGTGATATCTAATCGTTTCTTTGCAAAAGGACTCAAATCAAGTTAAATCTCACCATACATTTTTTATAGTTTTAAGCTGCTAAAATCTTAATTTCATCCTTTGTTTAAAAAAAAGCATGTATGTTTATTTTCTTTTTTAAATTAAAGACAAAATCATTTTGCTATTTTATCAGTTTTCGACAAGACCTAACAACAATCTCCTGCTTCTAGTTCTACTAATTTTTAATCCGGGGAAATTCTATATCTCACTCATGAAACTTGATCAGTACAATTCAATCTCAGCGTATTTTAGGGTGATCAATGAGTCATCCACTGGCACAAAACAACTGATTCCACACCAATAAGTCCCAATTGTAAGGTATATTTCTAAACCCCTATCTGGATCTGATAAGGTCACAATAGATACCCCATTTAATTAATAGTCAAAAGTGGATATTTGAGTCCTTTTGAGAAATGCATGCAATTACAAAAAAAAAAAAAAAAAAATTCAGTACTGTAATTTAAAGTTTAAAATACCTTAGGGGTGTGTGACCTCCCTTCCCCTCTACCCCCCACTCTTGTGACATAGAAAGAGCATTTATAGAGTTTATCCACGCAAAATTAAAAATACACAGTAAAAGTATTCCCAATATAGAACTTACACTCCATGATGGGAATGGATGTGGTGCAGACCCTTCACAAAGCCAGGCACTCCCACAGACAGCATGCTCTGAAAGTGAAGATAGAAGAGTTGGGACCATTAGCCTATAGGAAATGTGGTTACTGTTACCGTATTAAAAGTCATGAGCTAAGGTTAGAATCATTTGCTTATGATTGCCGTTTTGAAAGTCATGACTACAGAATATGAAGCTTTGCAAAAGCACAAAGAGCCCTTCGAAAGTGTACAAAGAATATCCATTTTCTCTCTGATAAAATGTGCAATATGGAGGCGAGTCTGGTGCTGGTGTTTTTACCTGTTCCACATTTCTAAATGTTATCATATCTGGTGTGCTTTCTGCCAATGCTTACTCTCGAAAGAGAGAGGTTTTTGCTAATTTGCCAGTCAAACACAAAAGAAGATATGGAATCACTTGTTTTTGAATACCATATTTCTAATAATATTTCTTTATAAGTTAATACATAAAACTATTGGGGATTTTATATGTCTCTGTGATATTTATGCAATTTTTTGTCTTTCTTTCCAAATTATAATGTAAATTGAAACAAACAAAATTAAAAAAAAAATTAAAAAAAAATTTCCTACATTGATGTGGCAAAAAACATTATTTTAAGGAATATAATTATTTCCATATATCCAACCCTGTAGCAGCTTAATTCACCTGCTCTGCATTCGCAGCCGTGATCATGTCTGGTGTGCTTGCCGCAGGTGCCTGCTCTCGGAAGTTATAGCCCCAGGACTTTTTGAACTTGTGATCATGGACCAGAGCAAAGCCACCCCTGTTTGAAAACAAAAACAAAAACAATGCATCAGAACACATAAAATAACTTAAGTACCCTCCGAGCCCCCGATCGGCACGGTTGACCATACTGTAGCAGAAACGCTTGAACATTTTATGACTACTGGGATAATCAAAAGGAAACAGCGGAGGAAAACATCTATTTGGTGGCCCAACTAGGGTGAACCAAGTGTAAGTAACTGACATGAGTTTTGCCACATTTAAAAACCTCTCCTAACTAGTGTGGATGCCTCATAATATTTCATTTCGCTTGTTTGCAGTTGTATACAGTTACAATATATCTGCACTCTAATGCAAAATTAGATTTAGAATGTCAGTAGATATGTGTGAATGCCAGAAAAACATGGAATTGTAGAAATATATTGTATTTTAAAGATAAAAGTCACAAAGAGAGAAAAAAAAACATGTTTTCACAGTTCCTGGTTCTGTAAAGTAAAATTATATTAAAAAAATATATATAGGTTAAAAATTGGTTAACAAAGGGGAAACATCCCTCTGTATACACATAAAATAATTTAAAAACCCTTCAAGACCCCAACGGGCAGGGTTGACCATACTGTAGCAGAAAAGCTTGGAACATTTCATGACTACTGGGATAATCAAAAGGAAATAACAGAAGAAAACATCAAAACTTGACAGAATATCAATTTGGTGGCCAACTAGGGTGAATCAGGCATAAGTCGCTAAAATAAGTTTTGCACTACAGCCTTCTTAACACAGAAACATTACTCAAACTCCTTTTTCATATTCAATTAAAGGGAAGTACACATAATCTTTCTCTTGTTCTATAAATGACAAAGTTATGATTTTTTTAACCCCTTAAAATGTGTTTCATAGTTCTTCAAACAGTATAAATAACTCCAAACGTACAAATTTTGACTTGTGCCTGCTTTACCCTATTTACTTCATATTTCTTTTTAAAAAAAATTTGGCAGGCTTTGTCATTAATGCTTTGGACTCAAGAGCAAGCACTTCTAAAATAGAAGACCAACATCCACTTCACCAATTGCCGCCCCTCCACATAAAAAAGGAGGATGTTTTGCATGAAGCTCAAAATGGGTAAAACCCATTTCATTATTTTTTTTTAAGAATAAAAACCTCTCCTAATATAAATAGCGTGGAATTACTCATATATATAATTTTGCTTGTTTGCAGTTGCACTATAATGCTAATTTAGATTTAGTATGTCAGTAGATATGTGTGATGCCAGAAAAACATGGAATTGTAAAAAATCTATTGTATTGAGATATAAGCCACACACAAAAAAAAAAGAAAGTTATTTTATCAGTTGCTGATTCTGCAAAGAAGATGAAATTTCAGTAAAATTTAAAAAAAAAATTATTGTATATTTTTAAAAAGTAAAATAGGTTAAGAATTAGTCAACACAGGGAAAACATCCAACACCGCAGCCCTCATTATTTTGAGCCGCTACACATAAAATAATTTAAGTACCTTTCAAGCCCCCAATGGGCAGGGTTGACCCTAATGAAGCAGAAAATCTTGAACATTTTATGACTACTTGGATAATCAAAAAGAAACAGCAGAGGAAAACATCAAGAAAATATAATAGACAAACTAGCAAAATAGCTCAACATAGGAAAAGTGGTTAAGGCATTAACACAGGAACAAGGGATTGGAAATTGTGAAGGGCCATGATTACCAATTCATTTCCTCCTTTATGTCCCAACATTGAGCCATTTTGTTAGTTTGTCTATTATATTTCTGTGGTGTTGGCATTTGTAATGTATCCCAACATTGAGCTATTTCGTAAGTTTGTCTATCATATTTCCGTGGTGTTGGCATTTGTAATGTATCCCAACATTGAGCCACTTTGTTAGTTTGCCTATCATATTTCCGTGGTGTTGGCATTTGTAATGTATCCCAACATCGAGCCACTTTGTTAGTTTGTCTATTATATTTCCGTGGTGATGGCATTTGTAATGTATCCCAACATCGAGCCACTTTGTTAGTTTGTCTATTATATTTCCGTGGTGTTGGCATTTGTAACGTACCCTCCAAGTCCCCTGTGGGCAGGATTGACTACGCTGTAACAGAAAAGCTTGAACATTTTATGACTACTGGGATAATCAAAAGGAAACAGCAGAGGAAAACATCAAAAAAACATAATAGACAAACTAAAAAATAGCTCATCATAGAAAAAGTGGCCGAATCATTAAAACTGAGCAAGGGATTGTAAATTCTGGAGGGTTATTACTGCCAATTCCTTTCATCCTTCATATCCCAACATTGAGCGATTTTGTCAGTTTGTCTATTATATTTCCGTGGTGTTGGCATTTGTAATGTATCCCAACATTGAGCCACTTTGTTAGTTTGTCTATCATATTTCCGTGGTGTTAGCATCTATAACGTACCCTCCGAGTCCCCCATGGGCAGGGTTGACCACGCTGTAGCAGAATGCGGTGGTGACGGCAGCGTCAACAGCGTTACCCCCCTGCCTGATGACATTGAGACCCAGCTTGCTGCACCGGCTGTCCTGACTGCTCACAGCTGCATGGCCGTGCACCTGGTGTGTAAGGGGGGGGTTCAGTGAGTATTCTTGTCAAAATAATTGTATATCTCACAGATAGACCAAATGGTTGGTTGGGTTGGTTTAACGTCCAACAGAAGCACTATATAGGCTATATTGTGGACGGGCCCCAAGACGGACGTGTGACAAAATTGATGTGCTGCACACACGAGACAGGGCGGGGATACCATGACTCCTGTCTCAGCCGGTCACATTATACTGACACCGACCCAACCAGTAGGGAACGCAACAGCCAGGATTCGAAATCGGGACCTTTTGCGTCGGAAGCCGATGTTCTACCCCTGGACCACAGCGGCCTCCGATAGACCAAATAACACTGTTCCACCATAATAATTCTAAAGTTAAAGTTGAAATATGTTGATTTTTTTTTTGATCAACTAATGAAAACTAAAAATTTGTAGCATTTGAACTATTAGTATTAACACAGGAATAAATCATTCTTTTTCTAATTAGCTTGAACTACAAAAAATGAGCTATGTGTCTTTGTGCTAGCTTAGTGACCATATCGTCACCTTGCTAACATTATGGTCTATCTCACAGATAGACTAAAATAACACTGACCCACCATAAGAAACTTTGAAAATTCCCCATCTATCTGTTCAAAATCTTCTTAAATATTGACTTTTCTGTTAAATATTAAAATCACTTTAGGGTTTTTAAAAAAAAACAGAGATGATTTAAAAACTTCGTTTTGTTTTTTAAATGTTTAAACTACCGATTTGGGTGGAGTATTATGTTAGCCAAATGACGATATTGAACAGAAAGGCAAAATTTCTGCGAACAATTTTATTATAACTGAGCTAGAAGCATTGTATCAACAATTTCACTTCTTTATTTATTCAAAATCTAGGTCACGGGGCAATGAAAATTAAAACGTGCCAACCGATCTACAACACAACAAAGGCTAAAAATAACTTGCTCCCCCCTCACAATCCAGATGCCCAGCACACTGACCTGCTTCGGCTCCAGAAAGATGGTGAGGATGAGGGCCACAGTGACGGCCATAGCAAACACGATGGAGGAGATGATGATAACTCTGAGACCGTGGTTCTGGGGGCCGTGTCTGAGGAGAGTTGAGTTGAGTTGGTTTAACGTCTGACGTCAGCATCATTTAGGGTATATTGTGGACAGGCCCCGAGACTGACATTACACTGACACACACAAGACAGGGCAGGCATACCATGACTCCTGTCTCAGCTGGTCACATTACACTGACACCGACCCAACCAGTTCCCAATCTGGAGACCAACACTATACCACGAGGTCAAACGTAAGACTAATATAATATTTTATAATTCTATCTGTGATGTAAACATAGAAAACTACATTGACCATGATTATCTCAGTAATAAATATTTCTTCATCCTGTGCAAAATGCATTTGATTTTTAAAAATACATCCCAAATAACTGAAAAGGGAAAAATTCACGCTTGCGCCCAACTGAGGTATATATATATATTACTCACAAGATGCTGTTTGTGGCTTTATTCTGATGCAAGGGAGAGTTCTCCGCCTCCGGGCTGCTTCCATTTCCCATGCCATGCTTATGGCCTCCAGCATTGTCGATAAGCTCCAACTTGTCACCTAAAAAGATACAAAAATATATAAACTTTTCACTTAAAAAGATACCAAAAATAAATAACTAAGCTCCAGCTTGGCCCCTAAAAAGATACCAAAAACGTATAACTAAGCTCTGACTTGTCACCCAGCAATATAAAAAAATGTAAAGCTTAGCTCCAATGTTTCAGTTCACCTAGAAAGATTATATACCAAAAATCAATAAACAATACAGCCTGATATGTTACACACAGCAAAACAAGAATTACATATTTTTCAATTCTGCACTTTTCCCAGGCTGCCACTACAAAAGTTTAAAAAACAAAACAAAACAAAAAACTGTAGAACGTACACTTGACAATTTTAGGTAACTAGTGTATGTTTGTTCAACTCATGAGATATGAATTCATTTATTTGTTGTTGTTTTTTTGTCAATTCTATTCAGCAGTGTTTTCTCCAGGTTTTTGATGCCCCCTCTTTTATTCTATCTTAATAGTTCAACAGATATAACTTTTGGAAATATCCAAAAAGTATAATTTAAAATGCGATTGCATGCGCATTGCTGGCAAAATCGCTGCCACTTTGTTGAGTTTATCAATGTGGAGATAATATTGAAATTGCAAGACCATTTTTTAAATGGTATGCATACATATTTCAGCTTTAAAAAGTACTTACTTGTATCTCCCTCCCTCAATCTGGCCAGGCTGTCAAACGGCTGCTCAATCGACTCCATAATTCTCAATCAAACTGTGCAGCAAGCGATGACCAAGGACTGTTGAAAATACAATGTTTCTGAAATTATAGCACCAAGGTATCAAAGAAAGCATAAACATTACATCTTTTATAAGGCCATATTGCATCGTATATAGATATATAATTTGTATACATCTCAGTAAAAAAAATAAAAATATCTCAGATCGTAAAGCAGTTTCATTAAAACTTCATATTTAATGCATTTAATTTACACACTTAAAATTAATGGATAAATGGAACCAGGCAATGCTGCAATGTCATAAATTTATTTTTTCAAAAGAGAATTTTATCTTTTAAAAACTGAACTTATCTTAAATCTAATATAGATTTAATAAGGTACAGGGACACCAGCTGAGAACCAAACTGTAAAACAATGTTAATACTACAATGTTTTCTGCATGGTGATTGGGAACCAGCACCAGTAACACAATAAATGTGCGCTTCTGAAGTAGTATGCATTAAATAGCGTTTTTTTACAATAAGATGGTAGACATGTACTGTAGACCAGTGTTTTAGGCCAAATTTTGATAAACTATATTATTGTGTTTCTGTCAAAATAATGGACATTAAAGCTGTGTATCGCAAGAGTTTTACTTATCACAGCAAATAACTTCTTCTTTAGACCTGGGAAATTAATAATTAGGAGAGCGATCTAGATTCTAGGCTCCATTTGACGGTCGGAACAAACTACAAAGACTTTGACTTGGACAAAAACACTGATTTAGGCCTACATACAGATTAGTTTGTAGGCCTATAACAGAATTTTGACAAAAACACTAGATCTAGATCCAGTTTAAATAGATGTGTGTTGCAAAAATTGTATAAATATTTAAATAAAGCGGCAGAGGCACTCCTTGAGTTTTGTGATCCCTAACCTGTGGTCTATCAAATGGGTGGTCAAAATTCGATTATAAAAATTGAAAAAAAAAAATACCTGCCAGCTGTACTCCCTATCTTTTTTATAATTAAAATTGAATATAGCCTAATTATAATCTGCCAGCTGTATTCCCTGTCTTTTTGTTAATAAAATTTTTTTTTTTTATTGTATTGGCATATAAATTTGTTTGATTAACAAAGACAGGGAGCTATTCGATTGTATCCAATTGTTTCTTCAAACAAGCGTACAATGCGGCGGGGAAGGGGGATGGGGATGAACATACACAAGCACATTAACCCTTTCTCCCTTACAGCCTAGTCACTAGTCAGACACTCAATTCTTAACTTAAGGGAGATAACGTAAATGCTGTCTGTAGCTTCTTGATATAAACGCAATAGATCATCCATGATGAAAAAAACACTTGAAAAGAACAACAAACTTCAAAAAATCACAACTTCCCAACCCAATAGCCGATTCTTTTCATTCAAAGACCATTGAAACAATCGAGTCTATTTCCGGCTGTCTAAAACGACAACGATGTCACTATTTCCTATGTTAGCCGATATGGTCCACGATATTGCGGTACACGATAGCGTCACTTTAGTAGGCGTGGCCGGCGACCTACGGCGACTGCGAGGGTTTACCGATAGAGGCGACCGGCGGCGACTGTAAGTGTAAAAGGGTTAATATTGATAATAAATGTTAAGCAACCAACTTTTGAAACTCTCTCTCTCTCACACTCACTGGTTCTGTCTCTCTCTCTCTCGACGAGTTGGTTGACCCCGATAAAATCAAATCCTACCCACCCATCTGATCGCCCACAGGCTAGGGACCACAAAACTCAAGGAGTGCCAGGGCAGAAACATTAAGTATCTATAGTCTATTATATAGATCTAGATCTAGATCTATATGGTGCCAAGGCACTCTCGGATCTCACCCTCGGTCTTTCCTCGTCAGTCCAGAGCACTAGAGTCTAGATCTAGATCTAGATCTAAAATCTAGATTCTTACTAACTGGATAGGCCTAGATCTAGAATCTAGATCTATCTCTAGAATCTAGATTCTTACTAACTGGATAGGCCTAGATCTAGATCTGATTATTGGGGAAATCGAGAATGAAGAGAACACTGGATGAATAATTCTTCATAGTTATAGATATGTAAACAATACTTACTTTGCACAAAGTATTTGGAGCTTCGTAAATGTAGAATCTCGAGCAAAGTTGAGGCTTTGAAGCCTGTTGAAGGAAGATGTTTAGAAACAATTAAGCTTAACAAAACAACAGAGATTATAATAATCCATCTGTGCTAAACGTCACCATATTTTGTTGTTGTGTTGGTTTTGCGGTAGGCCCTAGTTTTCAGCAGTTAGATAGGGACTTCTCACTGCTCAATGTGTCAACTGTCAAAATAATGAAAATTCATGAGATTGAATAAGCTCATAGATTTATATAACTTAGTTATATGTCTATGAATAAGCTTAACCCACTCAATATAAACTAAGTGTATTCCATATCAGTGAGTCAAGCATAGAATATATTATTTAACGCACCCTCAACTTCAACTATTAATTAAACAACCATCTGTTGCCTTGACCCATTGTTTTGTTTATTAAGTCAACCGAACAAAGGTAAGCCTAAAATTAGGTTGTGTGAGTATGGTCTTTAATAAAACTCGATCGTGCGCCGTAAGGGACTTTCCTTATAAACACGGAGACGTTAAACTCGTGCGTCCTTCCTTATTGAAATTGATAATTGATAAAGAGTCATGATTAATTTTATTGAAGGAGTTTCTGTTTTGTTCCCTAGATCGGGCAGTTATATGTCGCATTTTACCTCCAAATGATTTGGTCGCTGCCACTATAATATGTCGCTAAAATGAGTTGAGTTGAGTTTGTGTTAGGTCCAACGTCAGCACTATATTGGCAATATTGTGGACGAGCTCCAAGAATGGCGTCAGACAATTAACGCTGCAACATACGAGATAGGGCAGAGATAGGCCTACTATGACTTCTGTCTTAGCCGGTTACATTGAATTGACACCGGCTCAACCAGCAGGGAGCGACATCGCCAGGGCTCGAACCACGGACCTCCTGCATCGAAAGCCGATGTTCTACACAGGAATTACACACCCCCTCCCTCCCTCATGATCTCTAAGATAGATGTCCTGTAATGTTCGCTCTGTGTCTGAGTGGCGAGTTGATTTGAGTTGGCTTAACGTCCAACATTAACATCAGCACTGCATAGGCTATATTGTGGGCGGGACTCAAGACTGACCTCTTAAACAGCTGGCTTCATGGTCGAGCGCTGATCTTCTTTTCCTGAGATATCCGGTTAGATCCCAGAATGGGCAAATTTGTATACTTTAATTTCCAACTATTTAGTCAGTGTCAGTATAATGGGATCGTCGAAAACAGAAGTCCTGCTATCCCAGCTATGTCTATATGGAATTGCAAAACGTTTGTTTTGGACCAATTACTGTATATGATCCTCTGAAGAACCACGGTGACGGAAACAAACACAGTTTGCATTGCATTTTTCGCTCCTGATAAATGCTTATCAAAACATGAAAAATACAACTTTTCTTTTCAAATAATAAAAATTTAAACTTTAAAAGAAAATCGTTTCATTGCATAAATTATTCTACGAAAACAGTTTCAAGATGCAAAGGGAAAATGTAATACTTTTTTTTTTTTACAAAACAGTCGTTTTCAACAATTATAATTAATTATATAAAATAATAATACAATTAAAAAAAAAACATTCACCTTATGTCAGAATATGTTCCAGATTAGATTATTAACACTTAATAAGAGTAACAATTGATAACCTATTAAAAAAGCAAAGTTTATCAAAATATAAAGAACACATACTTTACATTTCTAAACTATTTCAAAATAAAGCTTATCAACATACGATGGACTAAAGTCATTCCTTCTATATTAATACTTTTTTCAAGCACAGCGCTTGACAAAGTACGGAAGACCCAAGTTCATAAATTTTTTTCAAAACAATACTTAAGAAAAAACCAATTCATAACTCTTTACCTTATAGTCCTCATCAAAATACGAAAGACACATGTTATAACTTGTTTTAGTATAACCGCTATTTAAACTACAAAAAAAAAATCAGTTCTGAATACAAAGAAATATTACAAACTGATAAAAAAAAAGATTCATCTATATCACAAACTGCTCAAGAACAAAAAGTAATCTTACGGTTGTTGATTTAAAAAAATATTACAGAACAATAATGAATAAAGTTCAATCTTCTAATACCATAACATGCAACATAATTTATCAGAAATAGGGAAACGCACAAATCATAGCGTTTATGAGAATTAATTTTAATCACTATTCCATAAAAAACTAAAGCAATTATACATTTTTTAAATCAAAATATTGTTTTAAAATTATCTTTCTATAGCATCACTTGGTTTACAACGATACATGCCCCCCAAAAAAGTGTATAACATGTTTCGGGACAATACAAAAAAAAACCCAGTCAACCACTTTTTTTTTAAAACAAAATGTACATCTAAATACAGAAAAACGAAATTCTATTCTTTCTATTGCAACTACAAGTCCAATTTTTTACTGTCAAATGTACATCTATATACAAAAGAAATTTGATTTTCTTTTTACGAAGTCCGAGTTATAACATTAAAATGTAGATCCATATCAAGATATAGAAACACGCGATTCGTTATTATTATTATCGCAAGTCCAAGTTTTATGAGCAAAATGTGCATCAAAATACAGAAAAACGTATTTCTTTTTATTGAAAGTCCAACTATTGACAGAAAAATATAGATCTACATCAAAATACAGAAAAAGAACATGGAATTCTTTCTATTTCATAACTTGATCGAATACAATGCTTGTAGCAAAAGAAATGGCAATACCAGCTACCACAGTCATAATTGCGTTGTAAGAGAGGTTGAAGCTGTATACCTGTAGAGGGGAAAAAATTAAAGGTTGAATCAAATAGAAGAAAAAAGAGTAAAGAGAGAAGCATGGCGAAAAGAGAGAAATAAGCAGAATATGGATTTGAAAATGAAGAAATAAGCAGAAAAGTATGATTGTTTAAAAAAAAGAATTAAAGAGAAAGTGTTTGAAATACAGGAATTGGGAAAAGAGAATGATGGCAGAAGAAAAAAGTGTTGTTAGATGGATAGACAAAGAGATGACAATGTATGTACGAAAAACAGAGAAACAAACAGAAAATTAGATGTAAATGTAAAAAAAGCAGGAAAGTATTTTTTTAAATAGAGGAATAAAGAGAAAAGTTTTTTTATGCGAAAATAGACAAATAAAGATAAGGGAATGATAAAAACAGAGGAAGGAAGACAAAAGTGTTGTAAAATACAGAAACTAAGAGAAGAGAATGAAGAATATTGGAGAAAAGGAGAAAAAAGTGTGGCTTAAAAGAGAAAAGAAGTATGCATCTAAAGGAACAAAGACGCTATATATATCGTAAATACGGGTTTTTTAGATACCGTACATGTTTCATGAATCAGAAACTCGTGGGTTTGAACCCAGTACCTCAAGATTGGAAACACAATGTTCTACCCTATGCGCCAATAGCACCCCCCCCCCAAATCCCCTAAAATGAAGAAGAAAGAATGGGTTTGAACCCGGTACCTCGAGATTGGAAACACAATGCTCTACCCTATGCGCCAATAGCCCCTCACTCCCCCCTTTCCCTCCCCAAAAGGAAGGAGAAAAAAATGAGCCTGGTAATTGAAAACAAGCGATCAGTGCTCAAACAACTGTAACCTGTGTTTACTTTTTACACTCATAGCTTCACCAAGTTAGTTGGCTTTTTTTTCTCTTGATTTTAAGTTTCTACCACCGTCCCTTCCTCCTCACACTCTTGGGGGGGGGGGGGGGGTGGGGCCCAGAACATCGGCTTCCGACGCAAAAGGTCCGAGTTCGAACCCTTGCAATTTCGCTTCGTACTGGTTGGGTCGCTGATCGGCTGAGACGGGAGTCACGGCATCCCCGCCCTGTCTCGTGTGTGGCACCACCACATTAAATTGTCAAACGTCAGTCTTGGAGCCCGTCCACAAGATAGCCTATGCAGTTCTGATGTTGGACGTTAAACCAACTCAAACCAACTCAACTCCTCACACTCTCACCTTTATCAAGGATTTCTCACCTTTAGCTGTGGATGGTCCGAACGCATGTGTCCTAAGACACCCATCCGCTCTGAGGTTGGCAAAACAAACTAAAGGAAAGAGAAAGAATGTGGTTATATAAAATAATGTCACCATGGTAATATAATAATTGTTTATAAAGAACAAAGACTGTTAGGAGAGGTAAAAATCTACGTTGTGTTTATCACTTTGATAACGCAACTATCCTCAAAAGTAGCAGCAAAAAACACAACACTGCTTTTACTACTGTCATTATAATCCTGTTGTTGCTAGTACTATAACTACCATCACTACTATCACCACAACCATTACCACCATTACCACCGTAGCCACCACCACCACCACCACAACCACCACCACCACCATACCAATGATTGCAAAAATATTTAACTTTGTAATTAATTAAATAAATCAATAGATAGCAATTACCCTAACAATGCGCTCCCCTTCAAAGTTAACCTCGGCGTAGGTGGATGCGAGTAGATAGAGGATGACCAGGGGCACAAACATCTCAAAGATGCACAACCAGTTGATGGTAGTATTGGTCAGGTAGATGATGAAGAGGGTGCACCAGAGCATGACGAACGTGATGATGGACGTCATCCAGTGCTGCAGCAGACGGGAGGTGGAGCACAGTCGCCGCTGGTAGTGGACAATAGTGGACAATAGTGGACAACAGTGGACAACAGTGGACAACAGTGGACAACAGTGGACAACAGTGGACAACAGTGACAACAGTGGACAACAGTGGACAACAGTGGACAACAGTGGACAACAGTGGACAACAGTGGACAACAGTGGACAACAGTGGACAACAGTGGACAACAGTGGACAACAGTGGACAACAGTGGACA
>RQTK01000685.1:0-19226 GCA_003991915.1 Elysia chlorotica | reverse complement strand
AGAGAGAGAGACAGAGAGAGAGAGAGAGAGAGAGAGAAAGAAAAAGAGAGAGAGAGATAGAGAGGGAGGTAATAATTAACAGTTCTTTGCATTAACTAAGTACATCTGAAACACATGTTTAAAAAGTATACTGTCACTGAACTAGTGGGGTATCATTATTTTTATTACCATCTACGTTTAACACTTTTTTTCAAATACTCACTGTTCTAAACATTATCATTATTTATGACTGTCGTTCTTACTATTTTATTCAATTGTAACTTCATATTTGCATTAGTGTTGCCAACATTATTACTGTCATTAATTACATTATTAAATTCATGCTGCCAACATTATTACTATCAGTAATTACACTATTAATTATCAATGACAACTAAAGTTCTACTCATCTAACTTGTTACTTGTTACCGAGCCATTCAATGATTACCTTTAACTCGAGAGGGGCAGTGCTCATATAGTAGAGGATGCTCATTCTCTCCTGCGTGGGTAGTACAAACTGAAACACATTGACAAATAATATAATATTTATTATATACATAGGTATGATTTTCTAATAAGGTTTGTCTGACAGTATTTATTTGCAAAAGTGTTGCAACCAAGGAAAATTTGTCCTGGGGGATGATGAAGGCTTATGATAGATAGATAGATAGATAGATAGATAGATAGATAGATAGATAGATAGATAGATAGATAGATAGATAGATAGATAGATAGATAGATAGATAGATAGATAGATAGATAGATAGATAGAGAAAGAGAGAGAGAGAGAGAGAGAGAGAGAGAGAGAGAGAGAGAGAGAGAGAGAGTTGAGTTGAGTTGGTTTAATTTTATGTACTGCCACACACCAGACAGGGCGGGGATACCATGACTCCTGTCTCAGCCGGTCACATTAACCTGACACTGACACAGCCAGTAGATGTTCTACCCCAGGGCCACCTCTATAAAGGTATGTTTTTCTATAAAGATGTAATAATTAGGTTTGCCTGACAGTATTTCGCTAAGTGTTAAACGTGCATATGTACAACCAAGGAAAATTTTTAATGTGGGATGATGAAGGTTTCATAGCTACCATGCGTATCATCATCAAACAGTCACTGGAGTGGCAGATCCCTTTGTATGCAGTGTTTGTTGACTATTAAAAGGCATTCGACACTGTTTGAATCTTTGTCACTAATTTTTATCTTATCTGCACATCCAAATCGCATTCTTCATTTGATATCCACATCCAATGTCCTAACCCCTAGAAACTAATAATAAAAAAAGCAGTGCTGCAATGAAATTTGCGCAATAAAAGTGCAGCAACAAAACGGGGATCTCCATATAAAATTATTGTACTATTAAGAAATAAGATTGCTTTCAGCCAATATCTCTAAATTTATCAATTATACTGAACTATGGCATCACCGTTATCATATACTGAAATATGGTATCACCATTATCATTTACTGAAATATGGCATCACTGTTATCATTAACTGAAATATGGCATCACCGTTATCATTTACTGAAATATGGCATCACCGTTATCATTTACTGAAATATGGCATCACCGTTATCATTTACTGAAATATGGCATCACCGTTATCATTTACTGAAATATGGCATCACCGTTATCATTTACTGAAATATGGCATCACCGTTATCATTAATTTTACTGAAATATGGCATCACCGTTATCATTAATTTTACTGAAATATGGCATCCCCGTTATCATTAATTTTACTGAAATATGGCATCCCCGTTATCATTAATTTTACTGAAATATGGTATCCCCGTTACCATTAATTTTACTGAAATATGGCATCCCCGTTATCATTAATTTTACTGAAATATGGCATCCCCGTTACCATTAATTTTACTGAAATATGGTATCCCCGTTATCATTAATTTTACTGAAATATGGCATCACCGTTATCATTTACTGAAATATGGCATCACCGTTATCATTTACTGAAATATGGCATCACCGTTATCATTTACTGAAATATGGCATCACCGTTATCATTAATTTTACTGAAATATGGCATCCCCGTTACCATTAATTTTACTGAAATATGGTATCACCGAAATATATCATTATCATTTTTTTACTGAAATATGGTATCACCGTTATCATTAATTTTACCGAAATATGGCATCATCACTGAAATATGGTATCCCCGTTATCATTAATTTTACTGAAATATGGTATAACCGTTATCATATACTGAAATATGGCATCACAGTTATTTACTGAAAAAAGGCATCTTCATACTCAACTCCGCAATAATAACTAACAACTCACGTGGATAACCCTGGATCCCTCAAAGTTGACCTCAGCGTACGCCGAGCACAACAGGTAGAGGATGAGCAGCGGGATGATGAACTCCGACAGGCCGATCCAGGTGGCCGTGTGGTCCGTCCAGTAGATGATGAGCAGCCCGCACCACATCAGGATGTAGGAGATCAGAGTGAGCATCCACCTCTGGAGCAGGCGCGACGTGGAGCACAGTCGGCGCTGGGGTTGATGGAGTAGAGTTGTATAGTGATCTATCTACCTTCTTTATCTATAGTGGGATGGTGTACAGTTGAGTTGAGTTGGTTTTAACGTCCAACATCAGCACTATATAGGCTATATTGTGGACGGGCCCCAAGACTAATATCTGACAATTTTATGTGCTGTCACATACAAGACAGGGCGGGAATGCCATGACTCCTGTTTCAGATACCAACCCAACCAGTAGAGAGCGAAATCGCCAGGACTCTAACCTGGACCTTTTGCGTGGGAAGCTGATGTTCTACGCCAGGGCCACAGGGCCCCTGTTAGTTAATGGAGTAGAGGTTTTTTTTTATTTGTTCATGAGCTTAGTTGTATACATAAGATAATGTTATTATTTCGAATAAAAATTTTTAGATTTAAAGTATTATGGAAATGACATAGGATGATTTAACGTCCAACATCAGCACTATATAGGCATTATTGTTGATGAGGTCCACGTTTGACGTTTGACAATTTTATGTGCTGCCACACACAAGACAGGGTGAGGATGCCATGACTCCTGTCTCAGCTGGTCACATTATACTGACATCGACCCAACCAGTAGGGAGCGAAGTCGTCAGGGCTCGAACTCGGACCTTTTGCGTCGGATGCCGATGTTCTACCCCAGGGCCATAATAATGCCAAAACGCAAGTGATATATCATTGTAAAAGTAAAAATGAGATCAATCTAACTAAACTGTCAGATAAAAAAATGGGTTAATGGGTTTTTTCTTGTGTCCAATTTAAAGCAGAAATATGGGAATCAAATAGTTTTTGTTGATCATCTCAAAAATAGCAAAAAATGAATTTTGCAAAAATAGTAGCACAAAAAGGATATTAATTATTATTATCCAAATATATGCGCAGTTGCTGAGAAAGAACTGGTTTGAAGGAATTTTTTATGTTGTAAAGATATGAAGGAAAAAAGGCCTTTTTTTTGTCAGTCTTACATTGTGTGTGTGAGTGAAAATAAATACAATGTGTAAAAAAATTAATAAAAATATTTAAAAATTTGAAAAAATCCATAATCATAGCACTGTGGCGATATCTCAAAATAATGTTTTGATTAAAAATCAATCAATCAATCAATCAATATTAAATCATCCCATTACCACAAGCTGAAAGTGCGTAAAGTACAGATCCTCATTGCTCATGATGGGTGGCCTCCCTTCCTCCAGCGCTTTTTGGTAGAAGGCCTCGTCTGAGCTCAGGGCCGAGCTGAACTGTCCGAGATGGTTCCCATCATCCTCTGCTCCCGAGGTGGCGCTGCTGTTGCGATGCCTCCTGGCGGTGTCCGCATAGCTCTGGTGATGATGATTATGTTGGGCTGCGAACATCGTTGGCGAGTTTGATGCCATTCTCGTATCTCCTTGCGTTAATTTCGTTGTGGAATCGAAGTGGAACGGCAATGAATGAGGGAAGGGTGAATTGTTCAAACTTCGTTCGCCGTCTTCGCCGTCTCGGTGCAGCTCTGGAGGAAACTGGGTGAGACCAAACAACTAAAAGAAATAAAATCATTTGTTATTTTGTTTTTAAATATTGATCTATACTAAAAAAAATAAAATCATTTGTTATTTTGTTTTTAAATATTGATCTATACTAAAAAATGAAATCATTTGTTATTTTGTTTTTAAATATTGATCTTCACTAAAAAAATAAAATCATTTGTTATTTTGTTTTTAAATATTGATCTATACTAAAAAATAAAATCATTTGTTATTTTGTTTTTAAATATTGATCTATACTAAAAAATTAAATCATTTGTTATTTTGTTTTTAAACATTGATCTATACTAAAAAAAAAATCATTTATTATTTTGTTTTTAAATACTGATCTATACTAACAAAATAAAATGATTTGTTCTTTTGTTTTTAAATATTGATCTATACTAAAAGATAAAATTATTTGTTATTTTGATCTATGCTATATATATATATATATATGTGAAAGTGATTATTAGTATGGCACAAAGATTTTTTAAGTTAACTATCTCATTCTGATATTAACCTTTATTCAATTCAGTAGCTACAACATTATGTTTCACAGATTTTGTTTTTTTTAATCAAACACCTTTTATATTCTTGAGTGAGATTTTTCAAAGAATATTAACTTCAAAATAAATGATTGCCCTAGTCGGAGAATATCCTCGAGGAGCACTTCTATAAGCACGGTCATTAAATCAAGAACACTAGTTTTTTTTACAATTTTGTATACATGTATTTATTCAATTATTATCAGTGATCATAACGCAAAAAGGTTTAAAAAGAGGACGCTTCCTCACTCCTTTCCATGGAATTTCCTAAACTCAATTGCATATGGTAAAATTAATTTAATTAGAAGGAACTGAACTAGGTTGGTTGGTTGGTTGGGTTGGTTTAACGTCCAACAGCAGTATAGGCTATATTGTGGATAGGCCCCGAGACGGACGTCTGATAATTTTATGTGCTGCCACACACGAGACAGGGCGGGGATACCATGACTCCTGTCTCAGGCGGTCACATTATACTGACACCGACCCACCCAGTAGGGAACGCAAGAGCCAGGTTTCGAACCCGGGACCTTTTGCGTCCGAAGCCGATGTTCTACCCCTGGACCACTGCGCCCCCCAACTGAACTAGGAATCAGAAGCAATGCACTCAGTGTATTTTATTGGGGAGGTTTAAGATTGAAAGCAAACCAAGAATAATAATTATGTGAAGTAATTTGTCTTTTCCACACAATTCATATTTAAACATATTTTTATGACTTAATATTTGCAACACACTGTTTTTTTTGTTGGCTTGAACTTACAAAAAAAAAAAAGATATATATTTTTTAATCAAATCTATTTAAAATAATCCATTTTTTTTAAATATAAAAACGTGAAACATTTTTCTTAAAATTAATACAATGTTCTGTTCAGACTCAGAGATACTGCGCCAACCAGTAGAGAGAACAAAGGAGATGAAATTGGGGACTCCTAGAGTCCCACCACTTATGTAAGTTTGAGTCTCTTGCCCCCCCCCCTCTCTTCCGGGGGGCGGGGTGGCCCTGGGGTAGAACATCGGCTTCCGATGCAAAAGGTCCGGGTTTGAGCCCTGGCGATTGCACCCCCTACTGGTTAGGTCAGTGTCAGTTTAATGTGACCGGCTGAGACAGGAGTCATGGTATCCCCGCCCTGTCTCGTGTGTGGCAGCACATACAATTGTCAGCCGTCACTGGAAAGATCACAGAATAATAAACAAATCTGTCTAGTGGTTTAAACTTAGCAACAAAAAAGGCATAAAAGTCTAAAAAAGCACAGAAAAGCCAAAAACATTACTTTCTACTGTGTCAATTCTTACTCACTAAAGTTTATGTTCCTTTACATTAATTACAAACGATTAGAATTTTTAAGATTTCTATATCACTTTGCTTTTTTTTTCTTTTTTTTTAATGTCACGGTTATAGATTCAGGAGCTGAGTTGTAAAATAATCTTTTTTGTTTAATTTATGAAAACTAAAAATTTCAACATTTCTGTACTTTTCACCAACAGAAAATTAAAATGCAGACAAAACTTTAAATAGGTTGGTGAAATAATTGTGGTAAAAATAAATTCCGACCTTAAATCAGCATTAAAGTATTTCTCTAGAAAATCTGGACTGCAACTGAACTGATTTTGAGAAATCGTTAAACATATTTAAAACTAGTTGATCATATTCAGTTTGACTATACTTGCATTTAAATATCATCTATTTTAACTTTTTTTTTTTTAAGTAAAAAGCTAATACTGAAGTAAATTTTTGGCTTTCAAAAAGAAAATACAAACAAAGAAAACAAAAAAAAACTTAGTACACTTTGACTCAAAACACAAAGTGAAATATGAAATCTCCAGAAAAATCTTAATATTTTCGTTTTACACAGACTCGAAACGAAAGTAATCTATTTCTCTCCACATCAGTTTTTACATGAAAAATTGTTTTGTAAATTTAATTTTTGAGATAAAAACTGCCAAGGCTGAAAAAAAATGCTCAGAGATTAGCTTTTTAAATAATAATATTAATATTAATAATAATAATAATAATAATAATAATAATAATAAATTACATTTATTTAGCGCTTTCCATTTTCATAATATTTTTTTAAAATCTCAAAGCGCTTTACATTTTACGTACGTGATCTTTGATCATTATACAAAGAGATCTAGTCCCAATTGAAAAAAAAAAATATGTTGTAGTTACCAATAGAAATATTGTCAGACCCAACATCAAATGTGCTCTGACGCATACTGCGCATGCTGTGCAAGATTTGAGCGTTTTCCAGAGGTCTCCCGTTATCATCGCCGTCTTCCTCATTGATGTCGTCATCCCAAATATTTGATTCTGACAAAGAGAGTACGCAGATTCGAATACCACCATTATAATCTCATTTATATCATCAGCTAAAATATTTGTCCTTTGCATTCTTAAAATCTAGATGTGCCAGCTAAATCTAGAGCCTATTCATGATTGGTAGCATATATCTACGATCTATCCCAAACAGAAATTCTTCAAAACTGATATAAAACATTGTCTCCTTATCTCTGACAAAGAGAGTAGACAGATTCGAATACCACCATATAATCTCATTTATATCATCAGCTAAAATATTTGTCCTTTACATTCTTAAAATCTAGATGTGCCAGCTAAATCTAGAGCCTATTCATGATTGGTAGCATATATCTACGATCTATCCCAAACAGAAATTCTTCAAAACTGATATAAAACATTGCCTCCTTATCTCTGACAAAGAGAGTAGACAGATTCAAATACCACCATATAATGTTATTTATATCGTTAGCTAAAATATTTGTCCTTTACATTATTAAAATGTATCTGTGCCAGGACCGAGTCACAATTGGAGCCATATTATCTACGATCCATCCCAAACAGAAACTTTCAAAGCTAATATGAAACATTGCCTCCTCATCCATGATAGCAGTCATATACCTTAATCTTTCCCAGACAGAACTGGCTCAGGTAGTAGAGCGTTGGTCTCCAAATCAGAAGGTCCCTGGTTCAAAGCCTACAATCGGTCATAAATTTACTTGTTTCATTTTGTCTCCTACTGATTGGATCGGTGCCAGTATAATGTTATCAGCTAAAACAGGAGTCCAGGTGACTAGGTCTTCCCGAACTGACTGTGTGTGATGGCACTTAACTGATATTTCTCTTGGGAGTCTGTCCACAATGAAGTCTATATAGTGCCAATGTTTTACACTAAGCAAAAAACGTGAAAACAACAATGATGCCAACTGATTCATGATTTTTTTGAATGAAAATTGTTTGCGCAGTGGTAAAGCATTGAATGACAACACAACCCATTGTTAGATCTTTACTAAACTATAACTTGCCAACTTTTTTAAAACTGATAATCCATAAATTTACGTCAAACAAACATGCCCCGTACCCAAGATGGTGGTCATCTTCTTGGACTAATGCTCTCCTCCAAATAGACCACCCCATATCCCTTCCCCACATCCAATTTAAAATTATGATTCATTGCCCGCCAAAAATAAAATTGTAAGTAAAGATTTTTTAGGTTCTTGGGCACATTTGACTTAAACCATTTCCCATTAAGCCCCAAACATGTTATGCGGGTTGATATACTCTTGTGCTAGCACCTCTTTGTTTTGATCTGAACACCTTCCATTTTGAAATAATAAATATCAAAGCTTTTACTTTTAATAACTTCTTTAAAAAATTCCCAAAATTGTGAGAAACACAAATCATTTGATATGTACAGTTTAATCCATAAGAAATATTTCAAAATCATTTTCCAGTTCGAAGACCATGATTGGTCAAAATGTATGTATCTCATTATTGAAGTCTGATAAGTAGAGCAACATTTGTAATGATCCTGAGCATTAACCCCCTGCCTTCTTTATATCTACTATTTTTCCATGAATATGCTGATTTTTTATGTATTGTTCTTTGTTTTAGTAACCAGCAATATGAACTGATCAGTAGTTGACTGCAGTGTTGATGTTGGACGCTAAGCCGTTTATGTATACTTGTGTTCACTTCTACATATATATATAGTATGATGTTCATTGTAAAATGTAATGCTGAAAACCATGCCAAATTTCCCTTGAGGATTAATAAAGTTATCGTATCGTAAGCAACAAATAAACAAATAAACAAACAAACAAACATGCCCCGCACCCATGATGGTGGTCATCTTCTTGGACCTCTCCCTCTCGCTGAGGCTAATGCTTTCCTCTACCAAAGCCACCCTCGGCCCCAGGGCCTGCATCATCATGAACTCCTCGAAGATCTTTGTGTCGTAGAGAAGCTCCTTCATGAATCTCCTGATACCTGTTGGTGACAAAGTCATTCAAAAGTTTTCAAAGATTATTATGGAAGTTGTGGACTTTTAAAGTATTGACAAAAAAAAATGTATTGATAGAAGAAAAAAAAAAAGAAAAGTTCAAGTGGTAGAGACCAGAATTTACTCACAGATGGTGTGTGTTCGACACACAGACAGCAGGATAGTGGCCACCAGTAGATTCCACAGGAGGTTGAACCCACAGTAGACCACGCGAGCGATGAAGTAGACCTCACACAGCGCCACCTACAAGGGAAATTGAAGAACAGTTCAAACCCAAAATAATGCTTTACCATTACTTTCGGTTACATGTTTTTTAGTTGGTTTAACGTCCAATGTCAGCACTATATAGACTATATTATAAATGGGCCCTAAGACTGACGTCTGACAACTTTAAGTGCTGCCACACACCAGACAGGGCGAGGATGCTATGAACCCATCTCAGCCTGTCAAACTATACTGACACCGACTCAACCAGTTACAGGGGACGAAATAGGACAAATAAATCTGCTGATCGTGAGAATCGAACTACGAACGTCAGCTTTACTATAGGTTAGACATAAAAGTCATAGAATTAAAGAGCTGCTCTATGGGTTACAAAAAAATGTCATATGTAAGGCAACCAGGATGAATCAGGCACAAATCGCTGATCTAAGTATTGAGCTAGAGCCCTCTAAATATTTAAACACACTTTATATGTCAAATTCTCAGGGTTACACAGAAATAGCATATTATTATATTGATTTTCTACGATTTACACAGACATGTCATATTGCTTTTGCTTTTATATGAAATACACAGAGATAGTGGGGGGGATACCATGACTCTGAAAAAAATGTGAAGGTGTTGCCATTCGAAACTACTACTACAGAGCCTATAGGTGACAAATAGATTATAATTTACATCATAACTAGGAAAGAAAATGAAACACATAACAACCAGGCCAAGCCAAGCCAAACCAACTCACATTGACCCCTGCAGTGACACAGTTTCCGTCTTTGATCCTTGTAGTATTGGCCGCCACTGGATGTTCGTACGGTGCCAGAGTAGTCCTCATCCAGTACGCATTAGCGATAACACCAGCCACAGCCAATACCACGATGATCACTGCCATGTTTACCTGAACCAGAGAAAAACAAGAGTTGAAATGAGTTGAGTTGGTTTAACGTCCAACGTCAGCACTATGTATATGTGCTATATTGTGGGCGGACCCCAAGACTGACGTCTGACAATTTTATGTGCTGCCACACATGAGACAAGGCGGGGATGCATCGACTTCTGTCTCAGACTGTCACATTAAACTGACACCGACACAACCAGTAGGGAGCGAAATCGCCAGGGCTCGAATCCGGACCTTTTGCGCCGGAAGGTGATGTTCTATCCCAGGACCACTGCACCCCCCGTAAAACAGAAGACGGACAGCAAAGTAATAAATGAGTGAAAAGAGTATCCGATGCCTTATATAGGTGTCTGGGGAGCAGGTGGTTCAACTAGTCAAAGAGTAAAATTTGTGTGGAAAAAATATAAGATAGGTAAGATTTTGCAAACTAAGTTTGCTATAAGAGCGAACTCATTGTCAGAATTTTCAAATCAGCATCTATAAACGAGTACACTATTTAACAGACAACAAGGGTGTAGTATTTAGACAAATACAGAAGGAAGAAGACCAGTTGATTTGGTACGTGTGCACGCTTTACTTGCGACTCATAGACTGACTACAGTGACGAACATCGTACGGGTTACACAGTAACACAGGAGTGCCTAGCTGATACGAGGAACGTTAGGCGACACTCCGTAAACATAGATAGTGGCTATCGATACTGACAAGTAACAGTTTACATACACATATGATTATACCACAAAGGGAATTAATTTATTAACATCATCGCATACTTTTTTTTTCTTCCTTTAATATATATAACGTGGTTCCTTTTATGTGCTTTTGAACTTTCTTACTCTTAGTAACATATATCTTCTTTTAACTCTAATTGTATATCAGGGGTGAAATATGACCACATAGGTTTTCTTTTCCTATAAAATAAAAATACTTGCAATGGGCATGTTTCCTTAAAATCCTAAGTATTTTTCCTTTCAAATTATACGCGTTCCTCCAAATGCATCTATGAATCGCTGGCCCACAGAATCCCCACAACGTACTTACAACCTTACAAAACAAAATGCTTGATTACAGGGTTTTTTTTTAAGTCTTACTTTGAAGATGGTTTTGGAATGTAAAAGTCTTACTTTGAAGATGGTTTTTGAATGTAAAAGTCTTACTTTGAAGATGTTTTTGGAATGTAAAAGTCTTACTTTGAAGATGTTTTTGGAATGCAAAAGTCTTACTTTGAAGATGGTTTTGGAATGCAAAAGTCTTACTTTGAAGATGGTTTTGGAATGCAAAAGTCTTACTTTGAAGATGGTTTTGGAATGCAAAAGTCTTACTTTGAAGATGGTTTTGGAATGCAAAAGTCTTACTTTGAAGATGGTTTTGGAATGCAAAAGTCTTACTTTGAAGATGGTTTTGGAATGCAAAAGTCTTACTTTGAAGATGGTTTTGGAATGCATACGGATACAATCCACAAATCTGTTGTTGCTGAACAGGCGTGCAGCCAGGGAATGAGCGTAGATTCCTAGGCCGACCCAATAGGCTCCCAGGAAAGTCTTGCAGATTGCACAAATAACTGTGGTTTTCGTCATCTCGCTCTTCACATCATAGATGTTGAAGAAAAAACCACAGCAGGCAAACAGCAGCGCAGAAAAAACTGTCATGACGTGGAATATTGTTGCAATGACAAGTCTTGTTTTCCTGTGGATGAGGAAAAAAAAAATTAAATTAGGATGTTACAATAAATTTAATTTCTTATAAAGAATCAAAAATTGTACAAAAAAGCATTGCAATTATGGCAATGGACTCTCAGTGGGGCGTATATCTCATTTTAAGTAGTTTAAGAATGATTTTAAAAAAGACTGATTTATTCCTATGTTAGTGGTGCAAATCTACTATTGCGTTTCTTTAGTTCATTAAAATCAGCTCATTCTAATTTCAACTTCATTATAAGATAGATACTGATTTAACACAATGTGTTAATGTCAAAATAGCATTTCTCTTAAATACAAACTTTAACACTTGATCTAGATAAACAAAACATTTTCTTAACAAAGGTATATTGTTTCTGATTTCTTTTGACTCTTTTTCATGAAAATACATAGATGTCTTAAAACTATTAAAAAGATTTTCTATGTTCTAGTTTCTAGAATGCTTTTGTTCTCCATTGATTTCACTTTTCGGCACTATTTTACCTAGCAAAAGTATGTTACGGGTATAACCAAAGTGCAGCAATTGCATCATTGTGTATATATGTGAAGCGCTCTGAGTTTTTCAAACACGGGTCGCATATCATAAGTTTTGAACTAGCCCACACTGATTATAAAAACTCTCCTAAATTGACAACACCCATTAACTACGCCCGTCGGGTCATGCATGGGTCAAACCAGTCCCTGCTGGCCACAAAATTTACCTGCGCTCACAGCTATGCCATAATTGATTTGAGCAGAATTTAGCCCATTATAAACTGCAATATCCCACTTAGAGTATAACTAATTTTTAAATCAAAATTTGTGGATCTATGAGACGAAGTTTCAAATTTTAATCTCATATAAATTTTGTTTTGGTAACATGGTATGCACGGGAGAAATGAACTACAGAAAAAGGGGTATTTCGGGATTAAATGTCTAAAATTATAACCTGTTTTTAAATACTTATATCTGCCAAAGTTCACGATCAAATCTAATAGTTCTTCGATAGAAAAATAGAGTATTACTTCAAGAACTAGTGGACATCAAAATTACTCCTGGTTCCCCAGGGGTTACTTGCCGGCAATACATAATCCATTACACCATGTGTTAAACTGACAGATATTGAGGGACCCTGGGGTAACTGGACGGGAGGTATCTGATAACTGGTGTGTTAATTGGTACAAGATTGCTTAATCTTTGTAACGAAAAGCAGGAAAAGAAGCCACCCGCGAGTTGCTACTCCAATTCTTGAATTAGCGCTTTTCTGTTGTTTTATTTGTCCGCGTTCCTCGGCCTCTCTGTATATCTTTCATTAATGTTATGTTACCAGTTAAAAGTAACCCCCCTCCTTTTTTGCCTCACCATTTCAGTTAACTATTGTTCATCATACGAATACACATCAATATTATTTACCTACTTCTCTTATGTATTTCTTTCTATTAATCTTTGCAATAGTACAATGCAACAATTAATCCCTTTACTCTCGGTGAAAAGCCATTCCAAAATTAAACCTTTTCATGAAATCCACGCAATGACTCAATAATGTGATGTTTTAGTGGGATATTATTTGGAAAAGATAGTCTGTATGCTTCTATGCACTATTTCACGACCAGCTCTTGCTCATCTATGTTGTCTTGTGTAACAGAAGGCGTGTGGGACAGGGCTAAATGCATTTTACTTAAGCCTTCATTGAGTTTGTGCTGTATTTGGAATCGATCTCTTCGGCATGGTGTATTGTTTGAGCTGGTGTGCCTTTGGCATCTGTGTAGATAATTTCTGTTGTTAATTCTTTGTACCAGCCAGATGACGATGGTAGTGGTTGCAAATGAATTTGTTAGGTCTGTCGAATACGACTGTAAAGCTTTCGTAACTGGCCCTCTCTGTGCTTCTTTATATTTAGAAACTTCGTTATTGTTGTTTTTTTTACACCCAAGAGATTCTTTTGAAACTTCTCTTTTTTTTTCCTCTCTGGGTCTCTCCATCACTGAGAAAGATACACGTTTTTATATACATAATTACATAATTCCTTCACCACAGTTTTATAAAACAACTATTTTTATTATAATTATGTACTCAAACCGCACAATAAACTCCTGTAAGATAATTTCGTGAAGGTCTGCAAGTATTCTTTAACGAAATAGAAAATAAAGGTACTTATTTAAAATAAATACTGTAAGGATGTTATCAGTCTCCGTGATATTGAAGCTACTGATAACTTCAAAGTAATATAACTTTTTTATTTGATGGAGATCAATGAAAATTTTTGTTGCCGCATATTGACAAGAAATTCCCGAGTATTTAGGGATGAAAACGAAAAAAATTGGTGGTGTCGTTAATTAGCTGTAGGCAGTTAAAAAGAAGTATCCTATATTAAACTGAAAAATCGCGAGGGTGTTTTAAAACCTTTCTAACTGCCTTGATTTTTAACGTATGTTGCACAAAAAAGAACTGAATAAAGAAGGAGATCTGATCAACACTAAGAGATAAAGTCATTCAATGAGCGCCGATAAGAACATGTCTAAACTACAGTTTGAAGTAGAGTCAATTTTTGCGAACTCAACTGCTCACAGTTATCTGCCCCTGCTTGGTCAGTGCACACGGCCGTAAATCGCCGTCTGACAGCCTTATCAGTCGTTATGGGAGTCCCATGGGGATGCGCGAGGCTGCCCGAGGCGGATCAAAGAAAAACCTAAAGATTCAGAAATCGGGGTATATTCGTCGCCGTGATATATAAGTTTTGAACTTAGCCCTCTGCACTGATTATAAAGACTCTCCTAAATTGACCTTTATTCATCTTCAAAATTTTCAAATAAAAATTCTTATATCTGGTTCTAAAAATGATAGATTTATCATTTTCAACACGTATAAGTGTGCTAGATGTTTTAATAAACTATAAATTACTCTCAAAGTCAAAATTCTGACTTATGCCCGATTCACCCTGGTTGCCTCATATGAATCTTTTCATATCACATGATTTAAGGGAAGTCTAAAAATGTATAAAATGTGAATGCTTTGATACTCATTATTTTGAAATGGAAGGTGTGCACATGAATATAAAGAGATGCTAGCACAAGAGTATATCAATGTGCGCAATTGGTATGCGACATGACAGGGAAATGTTAATATAATACGACAAAATGCAACAGGAAATAAATCTAAACCTCACCTATTGGTGCTGCCAATTCCCAGCAATGCAGTCAACACAGCCCACAGCCAACCAGGCAATTTGCCAGAGAAGTTGACCTTTGACCTATCTGAATCGTCGCCAGGGCAGGGAGGAGCGTTATCGCTCGTAAAGAGACGTTCAGAATGAGTCGGATCCAGCCTGATGGGGAATACATTTAAAATTTGAAATTAAAACTTTACATATAAGAATGGACACTTTCTGATCTAATTTTTTTTTTTTTTATGAATTTTTTAAGAGGTGTATTACAGTAGTTGTATGTAATATTGTGTAATATATATGTATAACGTGGGGTTTCTGTTAACACCCACTTTTTAAATCATCAAAACGATTAATTGAGGAAAACACACAATTTCACAGAAGCAATACATAAAATTACACCAAAACATTTTTTGAACTCAACTCAAGTATTTGAATTTGAATTTCAACAATTGTATGGGATCACATTTTTGATCCTCAACATACATTGTCACATGGAATAATTCAACGCCTATTCCTTCTGCTCACACTATTTTGGGGGATTAAAGAACTTTATTTTAAGGTAAATGCTTCGATTTTGGTTAAGTTGAAATCAAAGGCGTGCAATTTAATGCAAGGATGCACATACCAATGTCTGTCGTGCAATAGAAAAAGGTTAAAAGGAGGATATATAGTTTTGACTGAAATACCTTTCATTCTGGCAAATTAGCATCTTTCTATGTTTAATTCTGACTTATGCCTGATTCACCCTGGTTGCCTCACATGAAACTTTTCATATCACATGATTGAAGACCTTCTCATTGTATGCGCCTTATATTAGGGAAAGTTTAAAAATGTATAAAATGTGAATGCTTTGAAACTCATTATTTTGAAATGGAAGGTGTGCACATGAATATAAAAAGATGCTAACACAAGAGTATATCAATGTGCGCAATAAGTATGCCATGTGACAGGGAAATGTTAATATAATACGACAAAATGCAACAAGAGATAAATCTAAACCTCACCTATTGGTGCTGCCAATTCCCAGCAATGCAGTCAGCACTGCCCATAGCCAACCTGGCAATTTTCCTGAGAAGTTGACCTTTGACCTATCTGAATCGTCGCCAGGGCAGGGAGGAGCGTTATCGCTTGTGAAGAGACGTTCAGAATGTGTCGGATCCAGCCTGATGGGGAATACATTTAAAATTTGAAACTAAAACTTTACATATATGAATGGACACTTTCTGATCTAACTTTTTTTTTTAATGAATTTTTTAAGAGGTGTATTACAGTAGTTGTATGCAATATTGTGTAATATATATGTATAACGTGGGGTTTCTGTTAACACCCACTTTTTAAATCATCAAAACGATTAATTGAGGAAAACACACAATTTCACAGAAGCAATACATAAAATTACACCGAAAATTTTTTTTTAACTCAACTCAAGTATTTGAATTTGAATTTCAACAATTGTATGGGATCACATTTTTGATCCTCAACATACATTGTCACATGGAATATTTCAAGGCCTATTCCTTCTGCTCACACTAATTTGATTTTAAGGTAAAAGCTTCGATTTTGGTTAATTTGAAATCAAAGACGTGCAGTTTAATGCAAACATGCACATATCAATGTCTGCGGTGTGATAGATATATAGTTTTGACTGAAATACCTTTCATTCTGGCAAATTAGCATCTTTCTATGTTACATACCGCTGCCAGGAAACACCAGCACGCTGTCTATGATACGGTGCGAAGGCTAGGGATGGGGGCATATGTGGTGCCGACATATTCGCATTCATATTGGGCATCCTGTTGACATTGACAATTTGCCAAACACTTCTCTCCGATGCCTGAAGATTGCTTGCCCCTGTACACGCCGAGATGTGACTCGCTTTGTAGAGTTGTCGTCGTAGTGGAGCACTATTGGGACCAAATTTCTTAATGCTATTTCTGAAAAAAAAATACAAATATTAAGTAAAATTGCATTTCATTAAAATTAAAAGATTTAAACATAGCACATTCAATGTGTCATCCATACTGCTATTAATAGTATAGTATTAATACCAAATTCGGTTATGAATGAAGCTCGGTCTAGAACATTAAATCTCAAATATTTCAATACAGTACTTAGGGCCCCAACACTTTTAATTTTATGTGGTGCCACCCACTGACACGGAAGAGACTCACAGAGCAAATATTTCTGTTTCTCAGTCTTAGCCATTAGTTTGTATGCATTAAAAATATATATATCTCGCTCTAAAGAACCTTTGGAAAACCCCTTCAGAACATACAAACTACAAAGTACGTCCAATTTTTTGTGACAAGATGCCTAGGCCTTGTACATTGTACATCCTCAAATCCGCCAATTTCGCCATTCCCCATGACGCTTAGACGCACATTATATGTCTTGTTTATAACTGCATAAAAGAGGCACTGAATACAAAGCAATTAAAAACAGATCACATAGTTGAAAATTGAATTCAGCAATGATGAAAATCTAATCATACCACTCTTCAATTCTCGAGAGTAAATTAAAGTGTTTGTTCCTACCTTCGTTCTTCTTCATTCCCTTCACAAAACTCAAACTACAAGTCACAATCAAGCCTTCAACTATTTTTTTTCTTCACATTTTTGTAGATTTTTAATTGTTTTTTCTCTTTTCTTTTTTTTCAATCCTCTTAAACTGCATACCATTGAAAGGATTAGATCTAGCTTTCCATTAGTGTATATACAATTAGACTATTTTCAAGAAATTTACAAGAGTTTTACTAGCACTATCTATAATTTTACCAAAATGCCTTCTTCTTGGGTAACCAGAATGGGGTCTGTGATGGGAATTGAAATTACACCCGTCACGAAAAGGTTACTTTAAGCACACAACATACTTTATAGACTAGCCTATAAAGGATAGGCCTACTATTTTCCTGTTGAGTATTCTCTGGTTTCAAAAGTGGAACTTCGATCCTCATAGAACGACATCTAGATTCTAGATCTAATCTAGATCTAGATTTATACTTTTGTCAAATTAATATAAATTTTGACAGATTATGCACTAAGGTTCCAAGGCTGATAAAAATCGAACACATGCGGAATAGGATTCATTTCCTTATTCTTACATGTATGCTAGCATCTTTCGACGAGGATGCAAAGACAAACCTTTCTTCAGACGTCTTGATTAAGTGCGAAGCCAACGCTTTTGTGGTTTCATAACAATTATCTTATTAAGTATGACGTTAGTTTGCTACTCACGTTATCGCTGAGCTTGCATGAGTACAATAAAGATTAGAGATGCCAAGCGAGAGTGGAATTGTGTGTTGTGTCACAAGTCACCACTTCGGATACGCTGAATCTACGAGTCAACGACCACTTCAAAATGGACCCGCCCACTTTTACTTAGGAATTTTCTTTTTTGGCCTTGATATTCACTCGGTTACTTTGTACTGTTGCGTGATAGTGACTATTGCTCTTCCAGAAACTCGCGAAGAACGTTAATTTCTGGGACAAGGCCTCCACAAACAATAATTACCATAGTCATCATCGATGGCCTACTTCGATAAAAAGTAGATACTATACACAGAGAGTGTACAATAGAATAAGTGTAGTTGTTTTTTCTTGTTAGTTCAGTATCAGTCATGGTATGAGTAAGAATGAGAACAATGCAAGTTATCAGGCTTGGTTCAAATTTTGTTCAACCACGACACTCGATTTCAACCTTTTACTTGTACTTTTTTAAAAATTAAGTTAAAGCTTAAAAATCAATTTTTGTTATTAGAGAGCACGGTGGTCCTGGAGTTAAAGCGTCAGCATCCGAAGAGGAGATACCCTAGGCTACCGTGTTCGGACCCAACTATTGTGGCTAGATCAATGTGGGTAGGCCTATATATACCTATGACTTCATTGGTATCTATTCTCCCAGCATTATGGATTAAAACAAACACACAAAACCCAAACAAACAAACGACTGTCTTTAACTTGGCAACATTGTGACTGTAGCTAGTTTAAATTCCTAGATTTATGTTGCTGTCCACCGAATCTTAGCAGTAAAATCGCCTCTGGCGTAAACAAAAAAGTAACAGTAGGTCTAATAACATAGACTATAGATCTAGTGAGACGTGTAACAAAATGACCCTCAGTGCTTTTGATACGGGGAGCTTGCTCACTTTGTTTTCTTTATTATAAATGAGGCGGTTGAACACGGTTCAGGCGGAGTTTTTTTTTTGCTAAGGTTGAAAAAAAAAAAGAAGCAACCGCCTTATTAATTTATCTTGAGCAAAATATATATTTGAAAAATCCTCGCCGTCAAACTTCTCACTATTTTACTCTCTCTATTAATAACATGAATCTGACGCTGAAGCGTCAAACTGTAATACTCAAAGAATTGAGTTCGAATCCCAATCGAGCCACCAGTCCTTGGGCACTTATGTCTATTGTGCTGGTT